>JBBYHK010245819.1:0-29641 GCA_038382065.1 Adansonia grandidieri | reverse complement strand
TGATACAATCTTTCTACCACAACTTAATAGAGTTTTCATTCATAGCACATCTTTACTACCATAAATCATATAAATAGTTAACAAACTTATTCTTACAATCGGAATTTAAGTTAATGATAACAAAACGAGTATCAACATTTTTTTTTGAAATTTCAACAATGGAGTTCTAAAATTCAAAACTTATTTTACTTAAAGAAATTTCTAAAATGAGAGATAAAAATCTCTTTGAAGTTTAAAATGAACTTTAACTAAAAAATGATCTTAAAAATATTTATCAATTTCTGAAGTAGATGTTCCTCCCACTTTCTTTTAGTTTCCTTGGCCTTATGAAACCTTACATGTTTATGAAATACAATTTATTGAACCTAAGTCCAACCACCATCTATTATGAGGAAAATGACCAACAAAGATTCAAACAAAATTGAGTTTACCATAATTTCTGAGCCTTCTTATTCACTTTAGGCAATATATCTTTATATGTGTCTTAGTTAATGCAAAAATGAATAATTTTATGCCATTTTTCTTTATTAGCATTTTTATTTCTTCACCTTTAGAACAAATTTGTTGTTCTTATCACCTTTTACCTTAAGTATCATTAGGCGAACTAAATCTAGTTTCTCATTCTTTAGTCTTTTTTCTACTTGAACACACATAATTAAGAATTCATTGATAGACCGTTTTCTTAATATGTATTTTGAATAGTTCATACTTATTAAGAAAAGAGTTGAATTGAAAGTGATAAAAAATTTATTCAAAAAACTCAATTATGAATGCTTAAATTAATAACAATGTCTCTCAAATCCTATAATATACTCATATACAACTTTTAAAATTGTTTCACTTTATTCTTAAAAGTTTTCTTTTCATGGTGGCAACCAAAATTTTATCAGACTTAGCAATCTAGTCTTTAATGGCTTTTAACTAATCCTTGACATTGTCACAATTTAGGATGAAATCCTAAATTGATTTATTGATAAAGGATTTTATGTACATCATACTTAAATGATTAAATTTCTCTCATTATACATTTGAATCCATTTGCCTTTTGCGCATTTTATTCGTTAAGAGTAGGTTGTCCACATAGAGTGCTAAGTCAACGCCTTCACATCCAAAATTTACTCCTTTCAATCAAAGTAATTTTTTTCATCACTGGATAGCATTTAATTTTAGCAACTCTATTCATCATAATTATAAAAATTGCTGCAACTTGCCAAGGAATTATACTTTAATTGAATAAATATCTTATATTCAAATATAAATCTAGACTTTTCAAGAATAAAGATGCATCATGCATATGAATTTACACAATTTTAATGATAAAACTATGACTTCAAAATATTAAAATTAAATAATCCACACCTATAGGCCTAGGAAAATTTAATTTTGATGCTACATTGTTTCATACTTTAACCATTTTACAAAATTAATTATTTTTCTTATGGGGCTAAGTAATTAATTTCATGGTCTATCACTTTATAGATGTCATTTTCCTTATGTAGTTATTTAAAGAAAAATTTTATTTTTAAATAAGTACTGTTTTATCTAAATCAATTAACTCAAGATATTGTGACTACTCTTAATCTAATGATTTAAAACTTTAATAATAACATCTATCATGTATGCATAAAATTTAATGCATATCATAATTAATTCTTTATTGATGTCATTTAGCTTATGTAGTTAAAGGAAATTTTATTTTAAATAACTACTAATTCTTATTTAAATCAACCAGCTTAAGGGCTACTTAAGCTAGTGATTTAGAACGTTAATAATGATATCCTTAATATCTATGCATAAATCTTTACTTCATATTAATAACTGTAGCTGAATACTATATCAAATCATACTAACTTCTTGCAATTATAGTACAAATAATTTCTTATTAATGTCATTCTTCGTATATAGTTAATTCAAAGGACACTTTATTTTAAAACTGCTAATTTTGACTAAATCAATCAACTTAAGACACTATGTCTAATCCTAAGCAATTGATTTAGATTCTTTATAATAACAAAATATATGTAATACCATAAATAATTGCCTACATGATTAAATTACTCATAAAATATATACCAAATAAATTTCATAGCATAAAACTTTATACATCTCATTTATTGTATGTAGTTATTTAAAGAAAATTTTCTTATTTTAAATAACTGCCAATTCATCTAAATTATGTAACTTAAAATATTATGGCTAATACCAAGCAATTGATTTAAATCCTTAATAATGACATCAAGTTTTTAATTAGTAAAAATTTACATACTACAATGGAGTACTAAATTGTAATGCTTTAACATATTCCAAAACATAACATAATATACACTCCATGACATGCTTTTCTTCAATCTCATAAAATATGCATAAGATCATAATCTATTTATTTCATGATACATACGGATGTGCATATTTAAGATTGTAATACTAACATAAACTTTAATAAAGAAATATGCATTTATCTTTAGGTTAAAGTACAAAATTTTTGGATTTTTTATAAAGAGAGTACATATTGCCAAAAGTCTTTCAAAATGCCAAAATATTTTATTATGAAATAAAATTTTAGAATTTTTATGCTTAAATATATTTATTATTTAATAAAACACAAATATCAAATAATAAATATTTACATGACTTAGAAAATTCCATAAAAATAGCCAAAAAATTGGAAATAATATATTGGGACATGGAAAAGATGAGGCCAACAAAAACTCGGAATGGCGACACACACGCCATATAGGTGTATGGAATTCAAGAAAGACATGAGTCCCAGACATCCCCTTCCTTCAACTAGGTCGGTGGTTTTCTTGACCTATTCAGGTCTTTTACATACCTTTGGGCATTTTTCATTTTTTTGGACCAAATATGATGCAATCAACTTCATATAAACACGATTTAACATATATTTTACATAGCCCATTCATCAATTTAATAAAAAATGCAAGAATAAATCACATAAATACCTTTTAGGTTTTGAAACCTATAATTAATTTGGTTTGATTTATCATGATTTTACTTATTTTCACAATAAAATAATCTAGGATGTGATTGAATCACTAAATCATAAAACCCATCCATAAAATTGAATGAAAAAAGGATTAAATTAAAAATAATATTTCATGTCTTCTACTATAAAACCCATATAAGATTTTCAAATAATCTTCATTCAGCTTGTATACTTCAATTTGGTTCCATAAATGCCAATAATAGTTTAATTTATTTTAACTAACAAATAATGAAGCTTTTGGGTTTCATTCCAACATAAAACCAATAATAATTATAGAATACATAATTATATGCCTTTATTATCTGAACAACATAACTAAAGAATCTAGCTTTGAGGCCACATATAAGAATTTTATTTAGGAACGTACTTTTAGCCATTATTGATCAAGAGCATGACTTTGTTCTAAGCACACGAAAACAAACTTCCTGTATAAGTTCTCTTGTCTATTTCTTTCATTTCTTAATAATTGCCTAATGATAATGCATAGGCAATTCAAAATAGACTAAACTAGGGACCTCTACTAGAAGACTAATTAGAGTTGTATTCCACCATCAAAAAGTCTTTATTCTAATTTGTTATTGAAGTAGAGTTTAACTCTCACCACTAGAATGGTTATTCTGAATTAGGATTTACTTGATAATTATCACTTCAACATTAATTAAACAAATATCAATTACCTTGGTCTATTAATTATCATGTGAGCCACATAAGGTCTAAAATGTTTAAATTTTTAGATACAGCTTCTAAACCGCATCTCACAACCTTATTATTATAGGAACCAAAAATACTAAAAATTCAGACTAAAAGTCAATCTTTATTTAAGGATCCTTTACAACATGGAATAGCAAAAGCTTGATTCCCATTATGGAATTTCTCTAGGCCTATGCAATCCTGAAATCTTGCAACAAACCGGCTTGTCAATACTAGTAGTTTTGAATCTTGACCTTGTAACTTTGTCTACAAAAGAAATATCATTCCTTCACTATAACACTGCTAATTTTCTAAGTTCTACACTTAAAGAGAATCGATTTTTTTACCAGAAAATAGCATCAATTAATAACCAAATTAACAAGAAATGATTGAACTGCTTGGTATAACCAACTAAATCGAAAACTAGATGTTTGATGGGTTCGGTTTGATAATAGTATTGATATAGACTGCATCAAATTCCTCATATCAAGGATTTCATTTTTCAAGATTATTCCTATTATGCCCCTTAAAATTTGATAATTTTATAAAATAGAGTTATTTAATCTCATAATGTATATTAAAATAGCTAAGTCTTAGAGATTTTTATTTAGATTTTATCTATTTTCAGTATTTCTTAAATTAGTATATTTATTTTCTTTTATATTTAAATTATATAGTTATTTAATATTTCAAATTTTTGTAGGTCAAAACCCAAAAAAGTTTTCAAAGTGGAACAATATAATAAAAAACAAAGTGGACTTAGTTTGGTAGCTTACAAAAATAAATTGCAGCCCAAGTTTCTCTTTTTTAGGGTTTTGGCTATATATAAGACTCTTTAAAATTAGAGATAAGGGAGTAGAATTTCATGTTTTTATTTTTTTAACTTATTTCCTGAAAAGGAGAGTAGCCACCATAATATTCAAGAAGCTAGAGAGATTTTGGAAAAGCTTTAAGATAAAAAATCTAGCTAATTTTAGTTTTCTCTTTCCCCTTTCTCTTTTTATCTTTCTTGTATTATTTATAATGGTGAAACTTCTTGATTTTATTTTTATTTATTATAAATTAGAATTATTTTTCTAGGGTTGTAATAAAACTCAACATGTAGTTTGAATTATTTTATTTTCTTGATTTAATAATATTTAAGTTGTTTGTTCCATCTTATTTTTAATGCTTCTAGTTACTTGATCACCAATTAGATTAATTTAGTAACCCTAATGAACTTGGAAAAGGGAATTTTATGTTTAGACTTGGATTGGATAACATATGTTTCATATCATTTATGATGTTGAATTGATTTGCATGCTAGATAGGAATATCCAAGTATGTTATATGTAACCAGATTAAAGTCTATGTTTAATGAGTTTTCTTAATTTAATTTACATGGGAATATAGTAAATTGATTAGGAAAGATACTTTTAAAAGACAATTGAAAGATACTTGTAACTAAATTAGAATTTTTAGTTAATAACTCATTATCGTTAGTCAAGTTAGGAGAGTAGGGTTTTATTCAAATGAAGTATTAAGGATAATTATAATCCAAGCTATTATTATTATTATTATTATTATTATTATTATTATTATTATTTAATTTATAAGTTATTATTTTAATTGTTTGTTTGAATAAGATTAAGTTGTTTTAATTTTAGTACTTAATAGATTTGTTATCAATTTTTTGTAGGATTAATATTCTACTTTATCACTATATTACTTATTGTGATACATGTACTAGTGTGGTTAATTTTGACAACAAGTTTTGGCATTGTTGCTAAGGAATTGTTTTACCATTTTTTGTTAGTACTAATACTAAGCAATCTTAGTCTTAATTCAAACTTACTTTTATCTATTTCTTTATTTTTATTTTTTAGATAATTTAAAGAGATGGGATTCTATAATATCAATGGTCATCTAAGGAAATTGAACAAAGGAATGCACTAAAAGTTATATTTGCATCACTAGCTACAATTTCTGAGAAACTTGATATTTGAATTCATGTGTTATCCAAAACCCATTCATAACTTGCAAATTATGCGGGGGAGCACATAGTAGTGATCATTTCTCAATTTACGTTAAATACATTCAATATGTTGGAAACTACAATATGCAGTAGGATAATTGTTATTCCAACGGCTATCATTCAAATTAGGGCAATCACCCAAATTTGCTTGGTGCAACACTCAATGGTCTTCATATTTAGTCCATCCAATCTTTCAACAAGGTTTTCCACCTCAAGCCCAAGTTCCTATCCTAAAAGAAAAGCCATCATTAGAATAGATGTTTATACAATACATTGCAAAAACTGAAAGCCTATACGCTATCATTTAGACTTTAGCAGCATTTCTAAGCAATCTTGAGACACAATAGGCCAACATGGAGGTGCCATCTACAATTGCCTTTAGGAAACTTTATCATGTCACACTGAAACAAATCTTATAAAGAGTAAAGAGATAACAGGGGATAACGAGAAGCTAGAATTGCCAAACAAATTATTTGAAGATGAAATTATGGTTGATAAACATGACGAAAAGGTTGAAGAAGAAAAGTGTCACCACACGCTCGCCTTTAAAACTTCGGACGATTTGAAGGGCTTAGCACGAGTGACTTAAAAAATGTACGACAGTAGTGGTGGTTAAGCCTTTGATTGGGATTTGGATTAGGCATGGTAATATGAATGGGAGAAAGACTACCACGCAAATCGATCAACCAACTAGTCTCGGATGGCCACCACGAAGTGGCCATAAACTTGGAGTCACCACTAATCATTTCATGCTAGGTATGATCAGATGCCTATTAAAAACAATATCCAAGTTACAAAACTCAAAATAATGATTTCAAGGTCTACAAAGTCCAGAGATTCGTTGGTTGGTTTTAGGAGTTGGTTACACGTGGAGATGTATTAGCACCCCTATTACGCTTGAAATCAATACTCGTTAACTATGTCTCGCTTCACTTTTGACTTAACCGATTCCAATTGGACATTATTTAGATATAATGTCCTTTTTATGCATGAATTTTGAGTGGAAAATGTAAATCCAAGTTTTGAAAGAAGATTCATATCACCTATACACCGCAAAGATATGAGAAGTATAGGGATTTCTACGAAAATAGTTTTTAGATTAAATTCTAAAAATTTGGATATTTCATATTAGGCACTAGAGAGATACCGACTCAGAACATTGCCTTGTAAAATTTTTTGAAAATAATTTTAAATATGAATGTACGATAGTCACTATAAAAAAAATATGTTAGTAAGACAAAAAAGAATATAATAATATCATAAACAAGCAGTCATAAGCAAAAGAGCATAAAAGGAGTGACAATCAAAATATATCTCATAATTGTCTTTGATTTTTGAAGAATAACCAGGATGTCAATTTAGAGACAAGTTTGGAATCGATGGTAATTTGCCAGAAAGAAAAGATTTTAATAAAAATAATTCGAGGCATCCAGAAAAGAAAAAAATTTTAGATTTTTTGAGGTAAAAGCGGTGTTGAAGTATCCCCTCAGAAAGGTGGGGTTAGAGTATCCCTAAAGATAAAGTTATGAAAATAATTAGGATTAAAGAGAAAATTTGAGTTTTTTAATGAAAAATAGGTAGGAGTATCCCCTCAGAGTAGTGGGGTTGGAGTATCCACAAAGATAAAAGTTTTTTATGATTTAAGAAAATAATTACGAATCTTAAATAAATCTGAGAGAGAAAATTCAAGTTTTTTTAGTGAAAAATAGGGTTGGAGTATCCCCTCAGAGTAATGGGGTTAGAGTATTCCCAAAGATGAAAATTTTTGATGTTTTAAAAGAAAGGGTTTTTTCGAAAAAGGTATTCTAAAAACAAGAAACCAAAGATTTGCATAAAATATTCCTTTGTCTTAAGCCTTGATCCAAGCCTAAAAGTTTTGTATAGTAGGAATCAGATGCACTTCTAAACATTCAAAAGTCTCTATAAGGGCGTTTCAGAAATTAGGTTAGAAATAAGGGACAACATCACGTTATCTTATTTCTCGAATTTATTTCATGTGCATTCGAAGGCTTCAGGGGTAAATGAGGTATCGTTGGAAAGGTGACTCGATGAGGACAAATACAAAATATTTGAGAACCTCTGGAAAATTGCTTCTAGGAAGAATTAATTTTTGGATTTAGGCCTGTTTCAACACTGGCAGCATTTATAAAGGAAAGGGCATGATGGATTTTCAAAAATCATTCCAGGCTTATCAAAAATTGTTAAATTATAAAAAAATTACCTTTTTGGAAAGGGAATTTCATAAACCATTTAGGTAAAAAAATTTAAAATTTTAGAGAAGTCATCCGATATGCCAAAATGGCCCAAACAGAAATACCACACAAGTCTTTGGGGTTTCAAATAACGAAGATTCAAAAAATCATAACTATTTCATCTGAAATGGTCTGAGGGCAAGCAAGACACCATTGAAAGGTATTTTGATGCCCTTTAAAGGAAAAATATCAAAAAAATTTAGAAAAGTCATTTGTGGTTCAAAAATAATTTTCCAAATGTGGACCATGGTGTTGCCAAAGCAAAACAGGGGAGTTATTCAGTATTTTCAATTTTTTTCAAGGATACACTCGAGTCTAAGATGTTTGAATGTCCGTGATAGAAAGGGAGAAGTAACATGGGCATCACAAATTCATTTTTATTTAAAAAAACATACCATCTTTAAACTTGTTTCCATGAATCCAGTCTGAAGTATTTAGTTTGCCCCCAAGGTTGGAAGACTAATTTTATAAAAACTTTAAGTCCATGCTATTCTTCATCTATTAGAGGTAGCATGAACTTAACTTAGGGATTTTTTATGAAAATCAGATTTTTTAGCAAGCAAGCAAGCATCTTGACAAGCACGTCATGAATGAAATGCAACAGACATAATAGTGAACATGAGCAACACATTCAAGCAAGCAAAAATGATACTTTGACAATGGAAAAGGCGACAAAATGGAAAACTATGACAAGAAAATGTCTGAAGATGCTTAAGATGAACATGTTTTAATAAAGTTTGCTAGAATCTTTAAAAAAGTCATTTTTACTTCATGAAACCTATCAAAATGAAAGAAAATGCATGAAAATACGTAAGATGTGTTAAGGAGAACATTTAAGTATGAGATGAATATGTGAATATGAAAGAAACACGAAAGAAATACATGAAAAGAGGCTGTTACGATAATGAAAATAAAGCACGACATGTTTGCATATCCAATATCAAGGTATCAAAAGGGTCATCAAGATCCTAAGACCACCACAACCAAGGCAACAGTAATGCAAGAAAAAAATATACCAAAAAAGGCTTAAACTTTCTTCTCTAATTAAAACGTTGATTTTAAGCTCTGTTCCTTCCTTCTCTTTGCTATTATTTAGCAAGAAAAAGATAAAAGGAAGAAATTTTCTACTAATGTTGCTAATGGTGAGGTGTTTCAAGGATTAAAGTGTGTGAAAGGTTGAGTTTTTAGAGGTTTTTTGGTGATGGTTTAGGGAACTATGAGAATAAAGTATGAAGGTCAATGGAATAATGTTTTTTAAAGAGTTTTAAGGTTAAAGATTGATGCAAGAATTTTTGGAGGTGGTCAGAAGAGAGTCTCTTTGTTGAGCTAGCTTTGGTCCCTGTTTAAATTCAATGCTCAGCCAATGCTTTTAACAAAGAAAACAAGGGCATCTTTTAACCTTTCATGCATGTACTAGGGGACAGTTTGAGGTACTATGCTTAGCTAATCTCATTTTTATTGGTTTACCTATAGAGTAGAGGTATAGAAAGTCTAAAATAGCTTGTAATTGGAGAAAAGTCCAGCATGCCTTTTGACAAACCATATATTTCATGAGAATGTCCTTTGTCATTGGTTATTTAGGCTTTAAAATTTTCTTTAAATCTAATCACGCCCATAACTGAGGCCTAGTATGAATTATGATGATTTTTGGTGCAAAAATCATGTTTGAATCGAATCTTCTAAAGCTAAAAAGTAGCTCAAACGAGGGAAAAATACCTTGGTGTATTGATACAAAACATTTTATATCAATACACATGGTAACTTTTACTCATAGGTATCGATACAATGAGGTGAGCATCGATACTAGGAGTAAAAAATTATTCCCAGTTTCAAGACTCGGAGACCTATATCGATACTCAATGGATTTTTATCGATACTCATGCATGTGCATGGATACATTTTGCCAAAAATCATAACTTTAGCTACTGCTAAGTTTTGTATCAATACAAACATGCCAGGTATCAATACCACACCTTAGGTATTGATATCAAACCTTTTTGCATCGATAATAGATGTGAAAATTCAAATTTTTGGCAATGCAAAGGCTTTATATCAATACTTATGCATTAATATAACTTGCACGTACCTTAAACTCTTTGAATACCTCACCTTGGTCATAAATAGTGGGAAATTAACCTATGTACCCATTTGAATGACTTCGGTGACACATCGAATGGTGACTTTTGATGCCTTATTTTTACATTTTTCTTTAATACGACCTATAGGCATTTTTTACCTTCCCAAAAGATTTTTTTCACATGGCATCACATCTTCTAATAGTGCATGGCAACACAGCACCTAACAGTCACCCATAGTTCATTTTATTATTATTTTTATTTTATCATATTTTAATTAAATCTTGGGATGCCAAAAGTTGGCCCGGATAAAAAAGGTGTCTACAGCTGCCTTTTTTTTGCCATTGCTAAGTATTAGGAATAGGACAAAGACAAATAGACACCATTTTGTTTAGGTAAGATGATGGTTCCATGTGCCAACAAAAAAATAGAGATTTAATTAGTGTTATGTTGAGACAGTCCAAGCATATCGGTAATGATTCTAATAGAAAGGAAAATTTTAGTGAGTTTTATAGTTTTTGACCACCCTACTAGGTTGTTTCTTAGGTTTGATCCCCCAAACAAGTGCCACTAACTTATGTGGGCTTTGACTTGATAGGCTCCAGCTCTTTATGGACTGAGGTAGGTTGTATCTTAGGTTTGACCCCTCCGACAAGTGCCACCAACTTATATGGGCTTTAACTCGATAGGTGTTTGGCTTTTTATGGACTGAGGTTAATTGTTTCCTAGTTTGACCCCCTAAATAGGTGCCACTAGCTTGTATGGGCTTTGAATTGATAGGCATCCAGCTCTTTGTGGACTGAGGTAGGTTGTTTCCTATGTTTAACCTCCAAAATAAGCGTTTCAGCTTATGTGGGCTTTAACTCAATAAGCGTCTAGCTCTTTGTGAACTGAGGTAGCTTGTTTCCTGGTTTTGACCCTCAAAATAGGCATTATCAATTGTGTACGCTTTGATTTGATTGGTGTCTGACTTTTTGTAGATTGATGTAGGTTGTTTCTTAGGTTTGACCCACAGATAGGCCCTACTAGCTTATATAGGCTTTGACTCAATAAGCATCCAGCTCTCTGTGGACTAAGGTAGGTTATTTCATTGGTTTGACTCCTCAAACAGGTGTTACCAACTTGTGTGGGCTTTAACTCAATAGGCGTCTAGCTCTTTTTAGACTAAGGTAAGTTGTTTCATAGGTTTAACTCCCTAAACAGGTGCCACAAACTTGTGTTAGCATCTAGTTCTTTATGGACTGCGGCAGGTTACTTTCTTGGTTTGACCCTTAAATAGGCACCACTAGCCTATGTAGGCTGTGACTCAATAAGTGTCCAACTTTTTTATAGACTGGGGTAGGTTGTTTCTTGGGTTTGACCCCCTAAATAAGCGCCACCAGCTTGTGTAAGCTTTGACTCAATAGATGTTTAGCTTTTTATGGACTGAGGTAGGTTGTTTCATGGGTTTAACTCCCTAAATAAGTGCCAATAGCTTGTGTGGGCTTTGACTTAATAGGCATTCAGCTCTTTTCGGACTAATGTAGGTTGTTTCATAAGTTTGTCTCCCTAAACAAGTGCCACCAACTATGTGGGCTTTAACTCGATAAGCATTGAGCTTTTTCTAGATTGAAGTGGGTTGTTTCTTGGGTTTGACCCCTTAAATAGGTGCCACCAGCTTATATGGGCTTTGATAAACATCTAGCTCTTTGCGAATTAAGGTAGGTCATTTCCAAGGTTTGACATCTCAAACAGGCATCATCAGCTTATATGGGCTTTAACTCGATAGGCATATAGCTCTTTACGGACTAGGTAGGTTGTTTCTAGGGTTTGACCCCTCAGACAAGCGCCATTAGCTTTGTAGGCTTTGACTCGATAGACATCTAGCTCTTTGTGGGCGGATGTAGGAAAAGAAAATCATCCTACTCTTTAAAGACTAAGGTAGATAAGTGTCATATTCTTTAAGGACTAAAAGAAAGTAAGTTTAGATACCTCTCTTGGATGATTTTCAATAAGCTTATAAGTTCAGAGATACTTACCTGAGGCTTTTTGAGGTTTTTCAAAAATAGGAAACTACACTTTAGGTTCCTTACTAATTTGTCTTATGTATGTAGGAGTTGGTAAATAAAGGATGCTAAATGCTGTATAATGCATGAAGATGCAAATGCATGCTTAAGATAATGCAATAGTGATGATTTTAAAATCTAATCCGATGATTAGTTTTGGCCTTCTCTATTTGTTCTTCAACAAGTTCAATAAGGTGATTTCTTGCCTTGGGATTGATCAACCTTGTTCTAGATTTCAGAGATTTTGAATGCAAAGGTTGTTTATTGAAGGTGCAAATGGCTCATGAGTATAAAGGTGATCTTGATTTTAAATGGCTCATGATTGGGGACTTTTGTTGCGTTAAGTTTATTGACAAGTATGCAATTTTTTTGTCAATTATGATTTAAAAGGTGTTTTTGGCAGTCTGGGTGGACTGTTCTAAGTTTCGGTTGAGGATGACAGTTTGAAAAGAACATTGGCCCTTTATCTTTAGGCTAGGGTTTATTGGGAAGAAGTTTTACGCATATTTTCAGAATACAAAGGTCTATGGGTAAGAATAATGGTGGCCTCCAAGGTCCATTCTTAGTCTTTAAACATGGAACAAAAATTCTTGCAAAGTTTTCATCTTTCCAAGTAATGCTAGAAAATCCTATTATTAGTTCCATTCATTTATCAAGCATTATCAATTAAATGATAAACATAATGCAACATGGGATGCAGGAGCTAAAAGGATTTCCCAAGAAATCAAATGATTGTATTTCATTTCAAAGAAAAAAAAGTACAAGTTATGACAAATAATAGGATCATAAAAGATTTTAAGATACAAAATAATTCAGAGAGGTTTTCTTGGCCTCTTAGGGCTTAATGTTGATGACATGAATCTTCTCTTAAATGTCTTCAAAAACCTTTCTCAAGCAATTAATCCTTTTGGTATTGGTCGACTAATAAGAAGATTCTTCAGATAGTCCCATATAGGATAAAGGCCTCAAGGTTAGGTAGTTTCCACCAAGCATAGGTAAGGATAAGACTTAATGGGGTAGGTTGGCATAGAATAGGTGAATTAGGTTGTGATTTAGTGTCTTGATTAGGGTTATGAATGTGGGATAAATTGGTTTTTGACTTGGTTCGAGTAAGGGAGTCTGGTCATCTAAGTCACCACTTCAGGTTTTCAACCTAAGCTGGCTCTCTCTCTTTTTTTTTTAAGAGTAGAAGGAGAAAGAGAAATAAGATGCCCTTTCAGGCTTTATCCCAAAATCCTTTCAGGTCTAGTATTTCTTGATAGAATTAGAGTTCACAGGGTTAGGTAGATCAATGCCATCCATCTCAATCAAGACTAGGGCTCCCTCGAAAAATACATGTTTCACCATGTATAGCCCTTCCTAATTTGGGGTCCATTTTCCTCAAGCATCTTTATGGATCAGGAAAATTTGTTTGAGTAAAAAGTTACCTTCTCAGAACTAATGAGGATGAACTTTTTTGTTGTTGGCTCTCATCATATGCTTTTAATACATTTGCCTATGACAGATGGTTTTCATTTTTTTCTTCGATGAGATTAAGCTATTTATATCGGTGCTTGACCCATTCAGCCTCTTCAAGTTATGATTCCATCAAGACTCTGAGTGAAGGGATTTCAACCTTAATATGTAGGACAGCTTCTATGCCGTAACTAAGCAGAATGGGTAGCACCCTTGGAAGTTTGTACTATTGTGCGATAGGTATGTAATGCAAAAGGCAACTTTTCATGCCAATCTTTGTACCTCTTAGCCATCCTTTTGACTATCTTCTTGATATTCTTATTGGTTGCTTCAATTGCCCTTTTCATTTTTGGGCGATATGGGGTGAAATTACTATGCTGAATCTTGAATTGAGAACAGATTGCTTACATCATTTTGTTTTCAGTTGCATGCATTATCAGTGATGATCTACTTGGGATGACCATATCTATAAATGATGTCCTGTTTCATAAATTTGCATATAATAGATCTAGTCACATTGGAATAGAAAGTTGTCTTTGCCTATTTGGTGATATAATATGTAGCCACCAAAATGAAACAGTGCATATTATAAGCCTTAGGGGTAACCGGTCCAAGCATGTCCATGCCTTATATAGAAAAAGGCCATGGGCTATCATAACATGTAAAGGTTTTGGTGGGACATGGATTTTGTCCATGTAGATTTGGCATTTATGGCACTTTCGAGCACAGTCGAGCAATCCTTTTCAAAAGTCAACCAATAGTAGCCTGATTGCATGATTTATTTCACTATTCGGTGTCCACTAGCATGTGTACCACAATTCTTTCATGGACTTCTTCGAGAATTCTTTTGACTTTGGGGGCATCTATGAATAGGAGTAGTACTTGATCCCAACTTCTCCTGTACAAAATTTTACCATTTAAAATGAAGCTCATAGCTATCCTTCAAAAGTTCTCTTATCGATTTTAATAGCATTCAAATAGTGTGTTGGGGCTGTATAACTCATCTAAATGGGAGCAACATCTGATTCTCGATTGGCTTTAAACATGGATGATAAAGTGGCCAAGGTATAAGAAATTTTGTTATCTTCTCAAGGTATATGTTGAAAGCTAATATCATTAAACTCTTTCTTATTTTCGAGATTAGATTCCAATAATGGATCAGTTTAGCACCACATGTTTGCCATTGTACTTTTAATTAGTAGATGACAAGGCTTAAATCCCTAAATACTTGTAATTTTTGGATACCCCTTCAATGTCTGCTTAGAGTCCCATGATGTAGGCCTCATATTTAGCTATATCATTAGTGTAGTTAAAGTTCAATCTTGCAGTGAAGAGGCAGTGCTTTCCGTTAGGCGAGATAAGAATTGCCCTAATTCTATGCCCAAACGCATTTGAATCTCCATCAAAGTACATTTTCTAAGACAAACCGCACTTGATAGTGTCCTCTACCTCAGATATGTAAATCAAATCTTCATCTAGAAACTTAAAGTCTAGAGGCTGATAGTCAACTATTACTCAGCTTACAAAGAAGTCGGCTATTGCACTACTCTTGATGGCTTTTTGGTTCACATACGCAATGTTGTACTTAGAAAGCAGGCCACCTAGCTAACCTCCCTGACAAGGTAGGAGCTTCACATAAATACTTGATCAGATCGAGTTTGGCAATTAGCCATGCAGTGTGGTGTAACATGTATTATCTTAACCTCTAAGCTATCCAAGCTAAAGCATAACATAGTTTCTCTATAGCTGAATAATTATTTTCATATTTTGTGAACTTCTTGCTCAAGTAGTAGATAGCCTATTCCTTCTTACCTGACTCATCATGTTGACCTAATACACAGCCCATTGACTTGTTGAAAACTGATAAGTATAGGATTAGAGGTCGATAAGGAACTAGTGGCACAGGTATAGAAGAGGTACCGAAGGGTTCAAAAGTTAATTTTTGACATTATCGAAGGCTTCTTGGCATTCTTTGTTCCATTCTCCAAGATTTTTTTTTTCGAAATAGATGAAAGATTGGATCGTATTTGTCAGTCAACTAAGATATGAATCAGGCTACGTCGTTCAATCTTTTTGAGAAACTGCTTACTTCTTTTTAAGTTCGAGGTGGTGCCAAATTTTAACTGGCTTTGACCTTGTTTGGATCGATTTTTATTCCCGTTCTGCTTATAATAAAGCCCAATAGTTTGCCAGATGCAACACTGAATTTGCATTTTGCAAGATTTAACTTAAACTGCCGTTTAAAGAGTTTTCGCAAATTAGCCACATGTTCACTCTCTTTTAGCAATTTGGCAATCATATCATCACATAGACCTCGATTTCTTTATGCAAGAGATCATGAAACAATGCTACCATCGCCCTTTGGTAGGTTACCCCAGTGTTTTTTAGCCCAAAAGGCATCATTTTATAGCAGAAAATGCCCTACATGGTCACAAAGCTGGCCTTCTCCATGGCTTCAACAGCCATTTTGATTTGGCCATAACCCAAAAATCTATCCATGTAGAAAAGTGGCACGTTTTTGGCAGTGTTGTTTACTAGGGTGTCGATGTGAAGTAAAGAGAAATTATCTTTTCGGCTAGCTTGGTTTAGGTCCCTATAGTCTACACATCCACACTTTACCATCTTTTTTAGAAACTGGAATATATTAGCCACCCATTCATAATATTTGGCTACTTTGAGAAATCTTGCCTTAAATTGCTTTTCCACTTCTTTTTTGATCTTCAAAAGCATGTCCAATTTTATCCTTCTAAGTTTTTATTGTATGGGCTTAAACTTGGGTTTGAGGGGAAGTTTATAGACCATAATGTTGGTGTCTAATCTAGGCATGTCTTGGTAGGGCCAGGCAAACACATCCTGATACTCTTAAAGGAGACTTATTAGTTCAGCTCGAGTTAATGGTTTTATAGAGGTTTCGATTTTAACTTCTTTCTAATCTTTTTTTGTTTCAAGGTTTATGGTTTCGATGGGTTCTACATAAGGCAATATCTATTTTTTTCCTGTTCAATTATTTTTAGTAGGTCTGGAGGTATGGGGTTCTTTTCAGAATTTCTTTCAGACTCGACATCATCAGTGTATATTGGTTGCTCAAATTTAATTTTTGAAGTTTCAGTATGAATATTTACGTCACCTTTATAAGGGCATCTAAAAATATGGAAGAAGAACAACATAGGTGGAAAAACAAGCAGAGAAAGTCTAAGAGTTGACATAAAGGATGTAATGCATATTGCTTAATCATTTTCATTGATAATACCTAATAAAGATGCCTATACAAAGGATCCTATAATGCTTTTGGGGGGAAGCATGTAGGTTTAGTTCGTAGCATTAATTTAAAATAGACTGGAATAGTACAGGAATTTCAGATTCAATCCAAACACTCAGAACAAATGCTAGAGGGCATAGGCTAGTCTCTTGGTCCATTGTTGACGTCTTTGGCTTGTCAATTGTATTGATGGAGAAATCCTAAAATTCCTTGCTCAGTATGAGCATAACATTAGCAGAGCTTGTATTTTCATGTCCTCCTAGGTGAAAACTTTCTTGAAGGGCTGGAAATACCATTAGTTTATACCCAATGTCTTGTCCTAACTGATGAGCCATCCTTTTTTCACTGGTTTTTTTAGCTTGTTTTCTTTTCTACTATGCACCGAGCTTAAATCCTAACCCTTTTTTTATCAATCTGGTTGATAACTTTCAAGGCTGTAGCAACCCTTAGAAGTATTTCCCAAGTCCTTTTCCACCCTAAGCACCTTTATTAACAATTAATTTTAGATCCATATAAGTGCTTTTCGATAGGTGAGGCTCAACCATTAGCAACTCTTCCTTGACATAGGTGGCATTGACAAACTCAAAGTATTGGAAAGAGGATTCTGGGATATCATCGTCGGGTTTCACATATGGGGCATTAGTTGAGGTAGCAGCAATGATATCTTATTGTCCTCCAACACTGACAACTTTGTTCTTAATGATAAATTTCAACTTTTGGTGCAATGATGATGGTACTACCTATGTAGAGTGAATCCAAGGCCTTCCCAACAAGCAGATATAAGATGGAGTAATGTCCATCACATAAAAGTCAACCTCATAAGTACATGGTTTGATTTGGAGTGGAATGGTGATGTTTCCCATAACATTTCTACAAGTTCCATCAAATGCTTGCACAACCGTATGACTGTCTTGGATATGAGATATGTCAATAAGGAGCTTGTTCAAACATGACATGGGCATTACATTTAGAGCTGACCCATTATAAATGAGCATTTTAGGCAACATGGTACCTTTGCAGTATGTAGTGATGTGAAAGGCTTTATAGTTTCCTCTTCCTTCATGCAAGATTTCATCATCATTGAAAGATATGTAATTGTCGATAGTGATGTTGCTCACTAGGTGATCCATCTGACTTATAGAGATGTTGGGAGATACATAGGCCTCGTTTGAAACCCTAAGAAAGGCATTCCTATGAGTTTCAGAGTTCTGTAGTAGTGATAGCACAGATATCTTGGTGGATTGCTTGTTCAACAGATCAATAATGTTGTATTCACTATGCTTAATGAACTTAATAAATTCAGTAGCTTATTTCTCACTCACTAGTTCTTTGACAATTGTCAAATTTAATTCTTTGTTTGTAAACTTTAATACTTAAAGAACAAAATTAGTGTTCTCTTGCTAAGTTTCGTTTCTCAATGCTATTGGGGCATAACATCTGCCACTCCGAGTTAAGTGGCTTACCCCTAAAAAATCAACATTTGCAACTTACTGACTAAATTCAACAATGATCAAGTTTTCACTTTCATAATTCCAAGGAACTGCTTTGTTGTCCTTATAAGGGAAAGAGGATGGGAGTTAAATGATCATCTTTGGCATAGGTTAAACAAAGGCAGCTTTGACTCTCGATCAATTGTCGAACAAGACTAATGGCTTTCCAACCCTGTAAAGAAGATTAGTCATTTCTTTTTCCATAATATTGATAAAAGGTATTACATTTGTAAACTTGATATGCGCGGTTTGCATTTTACCATAAAATTCGATGCTACCCTAGTCTATCATTTTTTGAACCATAGCATAAAACTCTTTGCATGTTTGAAGAATAGGGCCATATACACTATAGAAATAACAAAGCCATCGACTTCACCTTTCATCTTTTCAACCCCATTAACCAATTCGACTTGTACCAATATTTCTAAACCAAATTCATTAGTGTTCTGATCTTCTCTATGTTTTCTACAATCTCTAAGTTCTCTTCAATAACCATTCTATTTACATCTAACTCAGCACAAGTTTAAGATGAACTAGCTTCAATGTTAGATTTTGGTTGTTGACTAGCCTTTATTTTTCTTTTCTCTTTGCCTTTGTAGATATCTCTTTTGCTTGATTCACTTTTCATGGCCTCATCGATCATTCCGCACAATACGAATATGTTTGCGAAACTCCTTGGGAAGCTTTTTAGTACCTTCTAGTAATAAGAAGCTTGTAATATGCCAACGAATCTGACAATCATTTCTTTTTCTATCAATAAGGGATGAATCTGGATAGCTTCTTTCATGCATCTCAAAGTATACTGCCTGAAGCTTTTATCAACTTTATTTTCTATGTACATGAAAGAAAGGCAATTTGAGATACACTCACCAGTAGTTCTCTCCTCATCCGTGGCTTATAGATGGACTGATGTGTTTATCCCACTCCTTGTAGAACTCAATCTTAAACCAGTCTGTCATCCCTTCGACCATTTTTAAAAATAATAGGCAGCGTTGAAAATCGTGCCTTTAACGATAATGGCAATAAGACGGCCCAATGATTTTTTTTATTTTTGATGTCTGAGACTATTTTAAACCTCACAAAGGCTCGCCAGACCTTGCTCACGGTGTTTTGACTTCTCTAATGCTTTTTTTGATCCAATAACTTTCTTCATCGATTATTGCATTCATTTTTTATTTGGCACTGTTAGGAAGTGGATTGGCTCTAACATTTAGTCTAGGCCCTTGTTCGACCCTAATCATACATTTTTCTTGTAAATCCTGCATCTTTCTCTTAAATAAAGTACAATTCTCAATAGAAAGACCTTGTGCTTTGGCGTAGTACTCACAATAGGCATTTTTATCGTACCATCTGAGTATATGGTGATCATGAGTTTATGAACACTAGGGCCACTAGTTGACTCGCCAATAGACAAGAGTAGATCTCATTATAGGAGTATGGTAGTGGCTCAAAATGCCCCATTTCTCGGGGTGCTTGTTGATTATTTAGAGCTCTTGCATTGTTCATGTTGTAAGGTTATGCGCTTTGGGCCATGTTTTGAACAAGATTCGGTGCAAAGCTCATTGTTGGAGCGAACCCAACAGCATGAACTAATTATGGTGTTGGTGGGTAAGGGTTAAAACCTAGATCTAACATGTTTGAGAGGTACGCAACCTGTGTTGGATGCAAATTTTGATTAAACTTGGCATGACTTTCACTAACAGTATTCACCTTATTCTCTTTACCCTTATTTATTTACTTTTTTGACTGACCTGGATAATTTTTGCAATAGATATCTTGCCATTTTTTATAACGTTATTGATCATTTCACTCGATATAACCACATCAATGAATTTTTTATGGCATTTCCTGCCAACCTTTCGTAGTAGGAGGCTCACAGGGTGCTAACAAACATGATCGTCATTTCTTTTTTAATCAAAAGAGGTTGCACTTGAGCTACCTTCTCTCTCCGCCTTTGAGTAGATTGCCTAAAGTCTCAAAAGCTTTCTTTTCCATGTTCATAAGGGAGAGGCAATCCAAAGCCCAATTGGATACATGCTTATATTGGTCAAGGAAAACATGAGCTAGATCCGCCCACGTCTAAACCTCATGGGATTAAGCCCTATGAACCATTGGATACTAACCCAATCAGACTATCCTGAAAGCAATGAATCAGTAGTTTCTCATTCTCTTTATACCCAGCCATTTTACAACAGTACATGTGAAGGTAGATAGTGGGGTCAGTAGTCCTATTGTATTTCTCAAAATTAGACATTTAAACTTAGGCGGGATAACGAGACCTAAAACTAGCCTCAATTATTTTACACCTATAATCCTAAATTTGTCACTTCCTTCAACAGCTCGAAGATGCTTCTCTAGTGGCTAATACTTTTTTAAGTCTTCGTCATTTGATCCTAAATTTGTCACTTCCTTCAACAGTTCAAAGATGTTTCTCTAGTGGCTAATACTTTTTTAAGTCTTCATCATTTTCTAAGGACTTTTTTCCTTTTTCTTATTCCATTTGCTGATCGAGATCTGAGACTATAAGCCTTTCTTTTAAAGAGCCACTCCTTGAAATCCTTGGACCAGATGGAATGCTACTTCAGGGTCGATGTAATGAATGGCTGAGTTGATGGGATATTTGCTATCAGAGGATGTTGTTTATGCAATGCCCCATCCTGAGCATTGGTAGCTTCAGTACCACCATTCAAGTTGCTTTTGCAATCGGTCGATTCTTTTCTCGCATCACCTGTGCTTATTTACCTTTTTTCCTTCAAAGCTTCAAATAATAGCTTAGTTAATTCAACAATTTAAGCTTGGAGTTCTTCATTCCTGTGAAGTGATTGCTCCTGAAACTCACTATACATAAGTTCAAGTCTCTCAATGTGGGTTTAGCGATTGTTTTCCATCGCTTTCTAATGATGGTGAGTGTTATACCGATGACAAACTGTAGGTTTCATGTTTTAGAGCACCTTTATTTTAAATTATTACAGGATTTGACTCTTATGTTATGAGCATCTTTGATACGATGAAAGTGAGCATGTGATCGTGAAGATAAATTAACATGAATGAATAAAACAACAAAAGAATTGGGTTAGTAATGCAAATGCAAAGGGGACAATTGGATAAAGGGCAGTGCCACAATGGCATTTTTTATTAAAGCAACAAAATATCCCGATTGCACATAATTGCATTTAGAAATGCCTGAAAGTTTACATTACTCGATCAATTCCAAGAAATACAATAATTCTTATTCATGGGCTCCAATAGGCTGAATATTATGTGTCTAGGATCGTGTCACATTCATCATGTGTTTAGCTTCCAACTGGGCTGCCTGAATTTGCTTGGTGAAATGGTGGTAGTGATCTTGATGGTTTTGGCATGTCTGATCAATCATCTGCAGCCACTCTTGCTCTTGCTATTTGAAGGCTCTTGCTAGTTCATTGATTTATTCTTGGCAGCTTGTAGAGAATGCTCTAGATCTTAGATTCTAAGTTTCAAAAATCACATTCTGACATGGTTTACCTTTAAATCCTAAACTCGAGCTTTTAGTCATCCATTCTTCCTCTGATAGGTTAATCCAAGAGCACAACTTCTAATGAACTTCTCCCTATTAGCCCTAACCTCTTCTTTACATTGGTGCAGTTTTTCCTAAGGGTATTAATTTCTTCTTCCCACTTAACGATGACTTTCTAAGGTGTCAAGACTTGCTTGCTTTATTGAGTGCCATCTAATATTTCCTCAAACTCTTAAGATCTTCCTTGAGACAGTTTTTCTCTTTGATATCCTGGTTCACCTCACTATCTCAAAGGTAGAGGTCCATTTCTAATTAACTATTTTCTTCTTTTAAGCAAGTAATTTCCTTGGCAAAGGTTACCTTTTCTTATTCAAACTCTCACCTAAGTAATTACATTTCAAAGGGAATCTCTTAACTGTAGCTTGCGATGTTCCAATGGTAGACAAAGATAAAGAGTCATTAACGCGACAAGTCCTGCACTCATCAAATCTTGGTTGTATTACTTCCTTTCCAATACCTTTCCATACAACAAGTTTATTGCCATGCATGAAAGGCTATCTGACCTTTTGACTTGAAATCAGGCTCAACATAGTTGAAATCCTATAACTCTAGGTCTTGGACAAAAGGGATGAATTATTGGCATTGGAATTACCGAAGGACCAGAATGAATACTTAGCTAGTGCTTCCCCATAATCCCATGAGGGGCACATAACTGTAATCTTTGCACCACTATATGATTGCTTGTAGTGAGAAACAAAAGGCTTTCCAAGTCACCTCTACTCTACTAAGGTTTTAGAGTTTTTGGACCCATTACTTTTCAGACTTGTCCTGATGCCATTCTTTCTTGAGGACCTTGGAGATAAGGCTAAAGTTTTATAAAAGGTTGTATGATCTCTTTTTTTCTTTAGGACAGTAGTGACTAGTAACCAGATGTAAAAAAGCAGCGCACACTTGATGAAGCGACTTGTACCAATTTTCTTGCAAAAACTGAGAGCTCGGATAGTTTCAGCAATGATAACCAATGCAAGATTGATGTTGCAGCACAATCGAGAGAAGAGCTCTACTACTGTAGCTCCAACATAGCCTAACATTTTTGGAAATATGACTAACTATATATTGCTAGAGCATAGATAGCTTGAATCTTTCAATGGTCAATAGTATTCACCATTATTTCCTTCAAGTTAACTAATGAGATGCACTCATTGTTCCTCTTCATCTTAATATGACTCTCAATCCAAGCCTCCATTGCACCGAGAATCGGGGCTAATCTCTTCTTGAAGGTTGGGGGTTGTATAGCCTTATAGTATATTCTATCAGTCTTTGCTCTTTCAATATTGAGTAATGTAGTGTATTCGTCTTCTGTGGGAACCAAATCTTCACGATTGAATGTAAAACATCAATACGCTGGGTTCCAAAACTAAGATGTTACTTGCAATTAGCCGACATCCAAATAAACTTGGAATAAAAGAGTAATGTCTCTGTATCTCTTAGTGAATAATTTTCTTTCGGTATTGTCCTAACAGGTCCATATATGCTTCAGATCTTGCCAATCATTCGATGATACCCTATCTTAATCCTTTCATGCATTGTTGAAATATACCTGGGTTTCAAGATATCCCTATCTTCACATTGCTAATGCTCTAATCATGCTCAAACTTCCTCAAAAGGCTTCATGGACTATTGCTCCATGATAGACACCTCTTGATGAACACTGAACCACGAGCTAATTGTCCTATGATGATGATGATTACATAAAATGATGCATGCATGAAAAAGAAAAGCAAAAAGGGAAATGAGTTAGTAGCCATACGAAACAATAGGCACAAGGATAAAGGAATGAAAGAATTATGATAAAAGTGCATCATAAAATTTGCCTGGAGGATAGGAGGTATGATGATGCCTAAGGCAGACATGATGATCGTGAATGTTGAGACATTGAACGGATAGCATAATAATGTGTCTGCATTAAAAATTACCTTTTAATAAGGTAATACAATACCTAACAAGGATTAAGACTAACCATTTAAGTGACGAGTTTGGAGCGCATGTTAAACCATCATTTGGAGAGCATGACAACTTATTTTGGTTAGACATAACTATTTTAAGATGGCATTACAAGTAATGGCATTTGCTTGTCATCAACCACTTATTAAAGGGGATTTATCATCGAACGTATCAACTTATCCTAAAGAAATGATCATGAAAATAAAAATGATAGATACAAGCGATAATGTTCAAGCATCATCGGCCACATAAACATGGTATATAGGAGAAAAGGTAAAAAGTATTTCCTCGAGTGATCTTATTCTTTGAGTTATTCTCGTAGCAATATAGTTTGACATGGTTTAACTAGTAGGGTTCACTATATATGTTTAAGTTGATGCCTCTTCGGTATTCGAATCGCTTCTCCATCTGATAAGGACAGTTAAGGCACCTTAATCCAAGGCCCATTGTAGGTTTAGCAGAACGGGTTTGATTTGGTGGATGTATTTCCCTATGCAAATGTAGAGGGTACTCATGAGAGACATAGGTAATTTACACCCTGAAAGGTTTTGACATGCTTATGCGAAGGGTTACTCATGAAGGTAGATGGCTTACTTCCTCCTAACAATTAGGATATTAACCTCACCATGGTGTTTGGTTGGAATCTAGTGCAAATGCAAGTACATAGTGTATGCCGAGGAAACAATCAAACCTTTTGTTTTACTCTCATATTAACATACTTATTCAAGTTGATATTTATTCGAGAACGAAATAGTCCCTGACAATCATAGGGCGAAAACCATAAAAGATAAAAAGTTAATGGACAAAGATAAAAGGGGATTATAACCAAATTATGAGGGAATTTAAAAAGGCCAACAATCGAGCGAGATATAGCAAGTCGTAGGCTTAACTCCCTAACCTATTCTCTAATAGAGTAGCCAAGCTGTTGCCACATGCCTACCTTTAAAACATCAGACAATCCAAAGGGCTTAAGGTGTGTGGCTTAAAAATGTACGATAGTGGTGGTGGCCGAGCCTTTGAGTTATTCCATGATCGAGATTTGGATTAATACGAAGGGGAAAAAGACCATCGAGCGAATCAATCATCTAACTATCTTGGATGGCCACCACAAAGTGGCCATAAACTTGGAGTCACCACTAATCATTTTGGGCTAGACATGATTGGATGCCTATTGAAAGTGATCTTCCAAGTTACGAAACTTGAAACATTGATTTCAAGGTCTACAAAGTCCAGACATTCATTAGTTAGGTTCGAGAGTTGGTTCCACATAAAAAAGGATTTGCACCCCCCACAATACCCGAAATCAATACTTGCTAACTATGTCTTGCATCGTGTCAGCTTAGGCAATTCTATTTGATCGTTATTTAGATATAATCCCCTTTTCATGCATGAAGTTTTGATGGAAAATGTAAATCTAGGTTTTGAAAGAAAATATCACTTATGCACCGCGAAGGTATAAAGAGCATAGGGATTTTTATGAAAATAGTTTCTGGATTAAATTTTGAAAACTTGGATATTCCGTATTAGGCACTGGAGAGATACCAACATGGAACATTGCCTTATAATATATTTTGAAAACGAATTTTAAATATGAATGCACCATACTTACTACAAGAAGAAAATGTGATAGCAAGACAAAAAAGAATATAACATCATAAAAAAAGAGCGTAAAAAATGGGGACGATCAGAATGTATCTCATAGTTGTCTTTGATTATTGAAAAATAACCAGGATGACAATTTAGAGACAGGTTTGGATTCGATGGTAATTTATGAGATAAAAAGGATTTTAATCAAAATAATCCGAGGCATCCAAAAAAGAGAAAATTTTAAGATTTTTTGCAGTAAAAATGAGGTTGGAGTATCCCCTCGGAGAGGTGAGGTTAGAGCATCCTTAAAGATAAATTTATGAAAATAATTATTAATGAAAAGAAATTTTGAGTTTTTTTAATGAAAAACAGGGTTAGAGTATCCCATCAGAGTAGTGGGGTTGGAGTATCCCCAAAAAAGAAAATTTTTGATGATTTAAGAAAATAATTAGGAATCTTGTATAAATCCAATAGAGAAAATTTAAGTTTTTTAGTGAAAAATGGGATTGGAGTATCCCCTCAAAGTAAAGGGGTTAGAGTATCCCCAAAGATGAAAGTTTTTTAAGTTTTAAAAGAAAGGTTTTCTTTTAAAAAAATTTGAAAATCGAAAAATAAAGATTTGTATAAAATATATTTTTGTCTTAAGCCTTGATCCGAGCCTAAAGGTTTTGTATAGCAGGAATCAGATGCACTCCAAGGCATTCGAACATCTCTAAAAAGGCATTTCAAAAATTAGGCTAAAAATAGGGGACAGCATCGCGTGTCTCTTTTCCCAAATTTATTTCGGGCGCATCCGAAGGCTTCAATAGGTAAATGAGGTATTTTTTGAAAGGTAATTTGATGAGGACAAATATAAAAATATTTTAAAAATCTTAAAGAATTGCCTGCTAGGTGGAATTAATTTTTAGAGTTAGGACTGTTTCAACACTGGCAACATGTACAAGGGAAAGGGCGTGATGGATTTTGAAAAATTGTTTCGGGCTTATCCGGGATCGTTAAAATGTAAACAATACCTTTTTGAAAAGAGAATTTCATAAACTTTATAGAAAAATTTTTAAAAATTTTAGAAAAGTCATCGACAGGTCAAAATGGCCTAAACAAAATATAGCATGCTAGTCCCAGGGGTTCCAGATAGCAAAGGTTCAAAATATCATAACTCCCTCATTCGGAGTGATTAGAGGATGAACAAAACATATTTGAAAATGTATTTTGATGCCCTTTAAGGGAAAATATCAAAATATTCTAGAAAACCATTTGTGGTTCAAAAATGATTTTTCAAATTTGGACTATAGTACTGTCAAAAGCAAAAACAGGGGAGTTAGTCAGTATTTCAATATTTTTAAGGATAGACTTGAGTCTAAGATGTCTGAACATCTGTGGAAAAAAGGAACAAGTAATATGGGCATCATGAATTCATTCCACAATCCCAAAGTTGTTTGGGATAATGAAAAAACCAATTGCCATGTCATTAAAGAGGGCATTAGACTCAAGATCAAGGCTCGATATATCTATCAACTAAAAGGGTCATTTTTATTTAAAAAAATAGCATCTTTGAACTTGCTTTCTTGAATCCAAGTCTGAAGTATTTAGTTTACCCCTAAGGTTGGAAGACTAATTTTATGAAAACTTTAAGTCCATGTTATTCTTCATCTATTGGAGGTAGCATGAACTTAACTTAGGGATTTTTTTTTTCTAAAAATTAGATTTTAGCAAGCAAGCAATCATCTTGACAAACAAGTCATGAATAAAATGCAACACACATAACAATGAACATGAAAAACACATTCAAGCATGCAAAAATGATATTTTAACAATGGAAAAGGTGACAAAATGTAGGACTATGACAAGAAGATGCAAACAGATGTTTAAGATGAACATGTTTGAACAAAGTTTACTGGAATCTTTAAAAAAGTATTTTTACTTCCTGAAACCTATCAAAATGTAAGAAAATACATGAACATACAAAAGACGTGTTAGGGTGAACATTTAAATATGAGACAAATATGTGAATATGAAAGGAACATGGCAAGAAATACATGAATAGAGGCTGCTATAGTTATGAAAATAAAGCATGGCATGTTTACATATCCAAATGACATCAAGGTATCTAATGGATCATCAAGATCCTAAGACTACCACAACCAAGGCAACAATAATGCATAAAGGTCCTAGGGTGATCATGGAACCGTGAAAGGCTTACTAAAATGATGGAGATGATAAAAAAAAAGAAAATACATGGAACAGAGTAAAGAAAATATACCCAAAAAAGCTTGAACTTTCATTTCCAATTTAAATAGTGACTTTAAGCTCAGTTCCTTCCCTCACTTTGCTATTATTTATCAAGAAAAAGATGAAAGGAAGAAGCTTTATGGCAATATTATTAATAAAAAGTGTTTCAAGGATGAAAGTGCGTGAAATGTTGAGTTTTTAGAGGTTTTCTAGTGGTGGTTTTGGGAACAATGAGAATAAAGCATGGAGGTAAATGGAATAGTGCTTTTGAAAGAGTTTTGGGGCTAGAGATTGCTTAAGGATATTTTAGAGATGGCTGGAAGAGAGTCCCTTTGCTGAGCTAGCTTTGGTGCCTCTTTAAATTCAATGCTCAGCCAATGCTTTTAGGAGACAAAGCAAAGGCATCTTTGATCATTCATGCGTGTACTAGAGGATAATTCTAGGTACTATGCTCAACTAATCTCATTTTTATTAGTCCTAACATGTAGAATGGTGGCACAGAACAGGTTAAAATAACTTGCAACTAGAGAAAAGTTAAGCATGCCCTTTGACAAACCATATATTTCATGAGAATGTCCATTGTCATTGGCTATTTGGGATTTAAAAATTTCTTTAAATCCAATCATGAACCCATAACTAAGGCTTTTTATGAATTATAATGATTTTTTGTGCAAAAATCGTGTTTGAATCAGATTTTCGAAGGCTAAAAAGTGGCTCAAACTGTGCAAAAATGCCTTAGTGTATCGATGCAAAACATCTTGTATGGATACACAAGCAACTTTTACGCATGGGTATCGATACAATGAGGTGTTTATCGATACTAAGAGCAAAAATTTGTTTTGAGACTTAGAGTCCTATATCGATACTTCATGGATTTGTATCAATATTCATTCTTGTGTATCGATACTTTTTTCCAAAAATCACAGTTTTAGCAACTGCCAAGGTCTGTATCAATAAAAAAATACCAGGTACCGATATCAAACACTCTTGTATCGATACTACATGTGAAAATTCAAATTTTTGGTGACGTAAAGGCCTTGTATCAATATTTATGCACCAATACAACTTTCATGTAGCTTAAGCTCTTTGAATACCTCATCTTAGTCACAAATAGTGAGAAATTGACCTATGTACTCATCTGAATGACTCCGATGACACCTCAAATAGTGACCTTTGATGCCTTATTTTTACATTTTCTTTAATATGATCTATAAGCATTTCTAACTTTCCTCAAAAAAATTTTCCTCCTAGCACCATGTTGCCTAATAGTGCTTCTTGACATGGCACCTGACAATCGTCCCTAGTTCATTTTATTATTTTCTGATTCTATCGTCTTTCAATTAAGTCCTAGGATGCCAAAAGTTAGCCTAGACAAAATGAGGTGTCTACAAAAAGAACTAGTCCAACCACTATCATCATTTCCTAAAGAATATGATGATTATTGTGCTCTTAATATTGTAGATAGTGCATCCAATGAGATGTTCATAGAGAGTTATTCCACCAATCCATTCAAGGCATCTTTGATTTCAACTTTTGAACGGGATGACATAGACTTTAGTGGGTGTTCAAAGTTGTTAGAGGCAAAATCACACTCCATTAGTTTCACTCCTTATGTCAAACCATTGGAGTTTTAACTAGTGCAATACCATCTTCAAAGCCTCTCATTCAAAAACCACTATCATTTGAGCATAAGCCTTTGCTGACATACTTGAAATAAGGCAAAAAGGCATTAGGATGGTCAATTGCTGACCTAAAATATCCTAGGAAGTTCGAGTTGAAAGGGCAACATTTCAAAATCTCTAGGCATGTAAGTTTAGTCGTCAAAGGTCTTATAACAGTTTAGCCTACCGAAAATAACATCAAAGATAGTTAAGCCAACGACTATAAATCTAGCGCCTTGGGTTTTCAAATTCATCTCAACTATGTATTATCATTTACACAGTCACTTTTTTTATCTAATTCTCATATAGTCATTAATTAAGTATCCAAACAATACTCTTTGTAAGAACATAGGTATAAGTTGATAATTATTGGCTATAAA
>JBBYHK010245709.1:0-29655 GCA_038382065.1 Adansonia grandidieri | reverse complement strand
CAGATAAACTTTGATTATAAAAAATAGTAGGAAGAAATGCTTTTTAAATGAAACCAAAGCATTAATGTCATTTATCCTAATATTGGGAATGAGTTTATGGTGCCAAATAATGGAAGGAAAATAGATTACTATGTAAATCCGTCTTTGTCCTAATTAAGAAATAAACTTTAACTCTAAAAATTTATGGAAAGAGAAGTTTTTTTCATGAATCCAAAGCATTAATGTCTTTTATCACAATGAGGAGAATGAGTTTATGATGCCCAATCATGAAAAAAAAGGAGATTACTATTTGAATCAATGTTTATCCCAATTGACAAATGAACTATAACTCTAAAAAATGATGGAATGAGAAGCATTTACTATGAAACCAAACCATCAATGTCATTTATCTAAATGAGGAAAATAAGTTTATGGTGCCCAATCATGTAAAGAAGGGAGATTACTATGCGATTCCATGTTTGTCCTAATTGAGAAACAAACTTTAATTCTAAAAAATGGTGGAAAGAGAAGCTTTTCTTATGAAGCCAAAGCATCAATGTCATTTATCCTAATGAGTAGAAAGAGTTTATGGTGGCCAATCATGAAAGGAGAGGAGATTACTATGTGAATCCGTGTTTGTCCTAATTGACAAAAGAACTTTAACTCTAAAAAAGATGGAAAGAAAAGCTTTTATTATGAAACCAAAGGATCAATGCCATTTATCCCAATGAGGAGAATGAGTTAATGGTGCCCAGTGAAGAAAGGAAAGGAGATTACTTTGTGAATCTGTGTTTATCCTAATTAACAAATGAACTTTAACACAAAAAAATGATGGAAGGAGAAGCTTTTCTTATGAAACCACATCATCAATGTCATTTACCCCAATGAGGAGAATGAGTTTATGCTGCCCAATTATGAAAAGAAAGGAGATTACTATGTGAATCTGTGTTTATCCTAGTTGAGAAACGAAATTTAATTCTAAAAAATGGTGTGAAGAGAAGCTTTTGTTATGAAACCAAAGTATCAATGTCATTTATCCCAATGTGTAGATCGAGTTTATAGAGTGCAATCATGAAAAGAAATGAGATTGTTATATGAATCTGTCTTTGTCCTAATTGATAGACAAACTTTGATTATAAAAAATAGTTCGAGGAAATGCTTTTTAAATGAAACCAAAGCATCAATGTCATTTACCCTATTATGGAGAATGAGATTATGGTGGCCTATCATGAAAAGAAAGGAGATCACTATAGGAATCCATTTTCTCCTAATTGATAAACGAGTTTTAATTCTATAAAATGGTGGAAAAAGAAGCTTTTCTTATGAAACCAAGGCATCAATGTCATTTATCTCAACGAGTAAAATGAGTTTATAGTGCCTAATCATGAAAAGAAAGAGGTTATTATGTGAATCCATGTTTGTCCCATTTGACAAATAAACTTTAACACTAAAAAATGATAGAAAGAGAAGCTCTTTTATGAAACCAAAGCATCAATGTCATTTATCCCAATGAGGAGAATGATTTTACAGTGCCCAATAATAAAAAGAAAAGAGATTACTGTATGAATCCATGTTTGTCCTAATTGAGAACCGAACTTTAATTCTAAAAAATGGTGGAAAGAGAAGCTTTTCCTTTGAAACCAAAGCAACAATGTCATTTATCCCAATGAGTAGAACGAATTTATGGTGCCAAATCATGAAAAAAAATGAGATTATTATGTGAATCTGTCTTTGTCCTAATTGACAAATGAACTTTGACTCTAAAAAATGGCAGAAAGAAAAGCTTTTCAAATGAAACTTAAGCATCAATGTCATTTATCCCAAAGTGAAAAAAGAGCATATGGTGTCCAATCATGAAAAGAAAGGAGATTATTATGTGATCTGTGTTTGTCTCAATTGACAAACGAACTTAATTCTAAAAAATGTTGGAGAGAGAAGGTTTTCTTATGAATCCAAAGCATCAATGTCGTTTATCCCAATGAGTAGAATGGGTTTATGGTGCCCAATCATGAAACGGAAGAGGATTATTATGTGATTCCATCTTTATCCTTATTGACTTATGAATTTTGATTCTAGAAAATGATGCGAAGAAAAGCTTTTTAAATGAAAGTAAAGCATTAATTTTATTTATCCCAATGCGGGGAATGAGTTTATGGTGTGCAATCATGAAAAGAAATGAGATTATTATGTGAATCCGTGTTTGTCACAACTAATAAATAAACTTTAACTCTTAAAAATGATGGAAAAAGAAGCTTTTCTTATGAAACCAAAGGATCAATATCATTTATCCCATCGAGGAGAATGAGTTTATGATGCCCAATAAAGAGAAGAAAGGAGATTACTATATGAATCCATGTTTGTCGCAATTGATAAATGAACTTTAACACTAAAAAATGATGGAATGAGAAGCTTTTTTTATGAAACCACAGCATCAATGTCATTTATCCCAATAAGGAGAATAAGTTTACGATGCTTAATTATGAAAACAAAGGAGATTACTATGTAAATTCGTGTTTACCCTAGTTGAGAAACAAAATTTAATCTAAACAGTGGTGTGAAGATAAGCTTTTGTTATGGAACCAAAGTATCAATGTCATTTATTCCAATATGTAAAACAAGTTTATGGAGTCCAATCATAAAAAGAAAAAAGATTATTATGTGAATCCATCTTTGTCTTAATTAATAGACGAACTTTGATTATAAAAAATGGTGCAAAGAAATGCTTTTTAAATGAAACCAAAGCATCAATGTCATTTACCCCAATAAGGAGAATGAGTTTATAGTGCCCAATCATGAAAAAAAAGGAGATCACTATGGGAATCTATGTTCCTCCTAATTGACAAACGAGTTTTAATTCTATAAAATGGTGGAAAGAAACGCTTTTCTTATGAAACCAAAGCATCAATGTCATTTATCTCAACAAGTAGAATGAATTTATGGTACCCCAATCATGAGAAGAAAAGAGATTATTATGTGAATCCATGTTTGTCCCTTTTGACAACTGAACTTTAACACTAAAAAATGATAGAAGGATAAGCTTTTTTATGAAACCAAAATATCAATGTCAGTTATCCCAATGTGTAAAACGAGTTTATGGAGTCCGATCATAAAAAGAATGGTGACTATTATATGGATCCGTCTTTATCCTAATTAATAGATGAACTTTGATTATAAAAAATGGTGCGAAGAGATGCTTTCTAAATAAAACCAAAGCATCAATGTCATTTATCTAAAGAGAAGAAATGGTGCCCAATAATAGAAAGAAAAGAGATTACTATATGAATCCGTGTTTGTCCTAATTGAGAATAGAACTTTAATTCTAAAAATGATGGAAAGAAAAGCTTTTCCTATGAAACCAAAGCAACAATGTCATTTATCCCAATGAGTAGAATGAGTTTATGTGCCAAATCCTGAAAAGAAAGGAAATTATTATGTGAATCCATCTTTTTCCTAATTGACAGATGAACTTTAATTCTAAAAAATAGTGGGAAAAAAAGCTTTTCAAATTAAACCTAAGCTTGAATGTCATTTATCCCAAAGCGAAAAATAAGTTTATGGTACCCAATCATGAAAAGAAAAGAGATTACTATGTGAATCCATTTCTGCCCCAATTGATAAACAAACTTAATTCTAAAAAATGTTGGAAAGAGAAGGTTTTCTTATGAACACAAATCATCAATATTATTTATCCCAATGAGTAGAATGGGTTTATGGTGCCCAATCATGAAACGAAAGAAGATTATTATGTGATTCCATCTTTGTCTTTATTGACTTATAAACTTTGATTCTAAAAAATGATGGGAAGAAAAGCTTTTTAAATGAAACTAGAGCATCAATCTAATTTATCCCAATGCAGGGAATGAGTTTATGGGGCACAATCATGAAAAGAAATGAGATTATTATATGAATTCGTGTTTATCACAGTTGATAAATAAACTTTAACTCTTAAAAATGATGAAAAGAGAAGCTTTTCTTATGAAACCAAAAGATCAATGTTAATTATCCCAATGAGAAGAATGAATTTATGGTGCCCAATCATGAAAAGAAAGGAGATTACTATGTGAATTCATGTTTGTCCCAATTGACAAATGAACCTTAACTCTAAAAAATGATGGAAATAGAAGCTTTTCTTATGAAACCAAAGCATCAATGTAATTCATCCCAATGAGGAAAATGAGTTTACGGTGCCTAATCATGAAAAGAAAGGGAATTACTATGTGAATCCATCTTTGTCCTAATTGATGATGAACTTTGATTATAAAAAATGGTGAGAAAAACTACTTCTTAAATAAAACCAAAGCATCAATGTCTGTTATCCTAATGAGAAGAATAAGTTTATGGTGCTCAATCATGAAAAAAAGGAAATTACTATATGAATCTGTGTTTGTCCCAATTGACAAACAAACTTTAATTCTAAAAATTGGTTGAAAGAGAATCTTTTATTATGAGACCAAACCATCAATGTCATTTATCCCAATAAGGAAAATGAGTTTACGACGCCTAGTCATGGAAAGAAAAGAGTCAACTGTGTGGATCTATGTTTGTCCCAATTGATAAATGAACTTTAACTTTAAAAAATGATGGAAAGCGAAGCTTTTCTTATGCAACCAAACCATCAATGTCATTTATCACAGTGAGAAGAATGAGTTTATGGTGCCCAATAATGAAAAGAAAGGAGACTACTACATGAATCCGTGTTTGTCCCAATTGATAAATTAACTTTAACTCTAAAAATGATGGAAAGAGAAGCTTTTCTTCTGAAACCAAATCAACAATGTCATTTGTCCCAATGAGGGGAACGAGTTTACGATGCCCAATCATCAAAAGAAAGGAGATTGCAATGTGAATCTGTGTTTGTCATAATTAAGAAACGAAATTTAATTCAAAAAATGGTGGGAAGAGAAGCTTTTCTTATGAAACCAAATTAACAATGTCATTTATCCTAATGAGTAGAACAAGTTTATGGGGCCCAATCATGAAAAGAAAAGAGATTATTGTGTGAATGCATCTTTTTCCTAATTGAGAGATGAACTTTAATTATAAAAAATGGTGGGAAGAAATGCTTTTTAAATGAAACCAAAACATCAACGTCATTTATCCTAATAAGGAGAATAAGTTTATGGTGCCCAATCATGAAAAGAAAGGAGATTTTTGTATGAATCCGTGCTTTTCTTAATTGACAAATAAGTTTTAATTCTAAAAAATGGTGGAAAGAGAAGTTTCTTTATGAAACCAAAGCATCAATATCATTTATCACAATAAGTAGAACAAGTTTATGGTGCCTAGTCATGAAAAAAAAGAGATTATTATGTGCATCCATGTTTGTCTTAATTAACAAATGAGCTTTAACTCTAGAAAATGGTAGAAAGAGAAGCTTTTATTATGAGTCTAAAGCATTAATGTCATTTATCATAAGAAGGAGAATGAGTTTATGATGCCCAATCATGAAAAGAAAAAGATTACTTTATGAATTCATGTTTATCCTAATTGAAAAATGAACTTTAATTCTAAAAAATGGTGGATAGAGAAGCTTTTTCTATGAAACTAAAGCATTGATGCCATTTATCCTAATGAGTGGAATAAGTTTATGGCACATAATCATGAAAAGAAAGGAAACTATTATTTGAATATGTATTTGTTCTAATTGACAAACAAATTTTGATTCTAGATAATGGTGGGAAGAAAAGCTTTTCTTATGAAACCAAAGCATCAATGTCAATTATCCCAATGAAGAGAATGAGTTTATGGTTCTTAATCATGAAAAGAAATGAGATTATTGTAAGAATCCATGTTTGTCTTATTGCCAGATGAACTTTTCTTCTAAAGAAAATGGTGGAAAGAGAAGCTTTCCTTATAAAACCAAAGCATCGATGTCATTTATCATAATGAAGAAAATGTGTTTATAGTGCCCAATCATGAAGGGAAAGGTAATTGTTATGTGCATCCATGTCTGTCCCAATTGATAGACAGACTTTAATTCTATGGAAAATGGTGGAAGGGAAAACTTTTCTAATGAAACCAAAGCATCAATTCATTTATCCCAATGAGGAAAATTAGCTTACGATTCCTAATCATGAAAAAAAAGATAATTACATGAATCCATGTTTATCTAAATTGATAGATGAACTTTGATTCTAAGAAATGGTTAGAATAGAAGTCTTTCTTATGGAACCAAAGCATCAATGTCATTTATCCCAATCATGAAAAGAAAAGAGATTATTACAAGAATCCATGTTTCCCTTAATTGGCTGATAAAATTTAATTTTGATGAAAATGGTAGAAAGAAAAGCTTTTCTTATGAAGCCAAAGCATAAACATCATTTATAATAGTGAGAAGAATTAGTTTATGGTGTCGAATCATGAAAAGAAAGAAGATTATTACCTATATCCATGTTTGTCAAAATTGACAGACCAATCTTAATTGTAAGGAAAATGATAAAAGGAAAAGCTTTTCTTATGAGACCAAAACATCAATCCATTTAACCCAATGAGGAGAATGAGTTTACAATTCCTAATCATGAAAAGAAAAAAGATTATAATGTGAATCCGTGTTTATCCAAATTGACAGACAAACTTTGATTCTAAAAAATGGTGGGAAGAGAAGTTTTTCTTATAAAACCAAAGCATTAATCTCATTTATCCTAATAAGGAGAATGAGTTTATGGTACCCAATCATGAAAGTAAATAAGTTTATTATGTGAATTGGTGTTTGTCCTAACTGACAAACGAGCTTTGATTCTAAAAAATTATGAGAAGAAAAGTGTTTCTTATTAAATGAAAGCATCAACATCATTTATAAAAATGAGGAGAATGAGTTTATGGCTCCCAATTATGAAAAAAAATGATATTATTATGTGAATCCATGTTTATCATAACTGGCATATGAACTTTGATTCTAAAAGATGGTGGAAAGAAAAACTTTTCCTACAAAACCAAAGCATCAGTGTCATTTATACCAATAACGAGAATGAGTTTATAGTCCCAATCATGAAAAGAAAGGAGATTATTATGTGAGTTGATGTTTGTTTTAGTTGATAGATGAACTTTAATTCTAGAAAATGGTTGAAAAAAAAGCTTTTCTTATGAAACCAATGCATCAATGTCATTCATCATAATAAGAAGAATTAGCTTATGGTGCCCAATCACGAAAAGAAAGGAGATTATTATATGAATCTGTGTTTGTTTTAATCAACAGATGAACTTTGATTCTAAAAACTGGTAGGAAGAAAAGCTTTTCTTATGAAACCAAAGAATCAATGTCATTTATCACAGTGAGGAGAATGAGTTTAAGTCACGAAAAAAAGGAGATTACTATAGGAATCCATATTTAACCGATTGTCGAACGAACTTTACCTCTAAGGAAAATGGCAAAAAGAAAAGCTTTTTAAATGAAACCAAAGCATCGTTGTCATTTATCCCAAAGAGGACAATGAGTTTGTGGTGCCTAATCATGAAAAGAATGGAGATTATTAAGTGACTCTGTGTTTGTCCTAATTGACAGACAAATTTTGATTCTAAAAAATGGTAGGAAGAAAAGCTTTTCTTATAAAACCAAAGCATCGTGTCATTTATCCCAGTAAGGAGAATGAGTTTATGATTCCCAATCATGAAAAGAAATAAGATTATTATGAAAATCCACGTTTGTCTCATTGTTAGACAAATTTTACTTCCAAAGAAAATGGTTGGAAGAGAAGCTTTTCTAATGAAACCAAAGCTTCAATGTCATTTATCCCATTGAGTAGATGTTTGCAATGCCCAATCATGAAAAGAAAGTAGATTATTACAAGAATTTATGTTTCCTTAATTGACTGATAAACTTTGATTCTGATGAAAACGATGGAAAAAAAAAGCTTTTCTTTCAAAGCTAAAGCATCAACATCATTTCCTATAATGAGTAGAATGAGTTTATGGTACCCAATCAGAAAAAGAAAGAAGATTATTATGTGTATCCTTATTTATCTCAATTAATGGACCGACTTTAATTTTAAGAAAAAATGCGGAAGGAAAAGCTTTTCTTATGAGACCAAAGCATTAATTCATTTATCGCAATGAGTAGAATGAGTTTACGGCTCCTAATCATGAAAAAAATAGATTATATTACATGAAACTATGTTTATCCAAATTGATAGACAAACTTTGATTCTAAAAATTGGTGGGGAGAGAAGTTTTTCTTATGAAACCAAAGCATCAATATTATTTATCCCAATTACAAGAATGAGTTTAAGGTGCCCAATCATGAAAGGAAAGGAGATCATTATGTGAATCCATGTTAGTCCAAATTGACAAACAAAGTTTTAATTCTAAAAGCTGGTTGAAAGAGAAGCTTTTCTTATGAAATGAAAGCATCAATGTTAGTTATCCCAATGAGTATAATGAGCTTATGGTGCCCAATCTTCAAAAAAAAGGAGATTATTATGTCAATCGGTATTTGTCCCAATTGAGAGATGAACTTTGATTCTAAAAATTTGCGGGAAGAAAAGCTTTTCTTATTAAACCAAAGCATCAATGTCATTTATCCCAATAAAAAGAATGAGTTTATGGCTCCCAATCATGAAAAGAAATAAGATTATTATGAGAATCCATTATTGTCCTCATTGACGGACTAATGTTAATTCTGTGGAAAATGGTGGCAAGAAAAGCTTTTAGTATAAAACCAAAGCATCAACGTCATTTATTTTAATAAAGAAAATGTGTTTATGATGCCCAATCATGAAAGGAAAACATATTATTCTGTGTATCCATGTTTGTCCAAATTGACAAACAGACTTTAATTCTAAGGAAAATTATGGATGGAAAAGATTTTCTTATGAAAGAAAAAATTATTTAATTATCACAATGAGTAGAATGAATTTATGCTAGTAAGTAGAATGAGCTTACGATGCCCAATCACGAAAAGAAAAGAGATTATTATGTAAATATGTGTTTGTCGAAATCGACAGAGAAATTTTGATTCTAAAAAATGGAGGGAAGAAAAGCTTTTCTTATGAAACCAAGGAATCAATATCATTATCCCAATAAGGAGAATGAGTTTTTGGTTCCAAATCATGAAAAGAAATAAGATTATTATAAGAATCCACATTTGACCCATTGCTGGATGAACTTTACTTTTAAGGAAAATGACAAAAAAATGTTTTTAAATGAAACCAAAGCATCGACGTCATTTACCCCAATGAGTAGAATGAGTTTATGGTGCCTAATCATGAAAAAAAAGCGATTATTATTTGAATTGTGTTCAGCTTAATTGATAGACAAACTTGGATTCAGAAAAATGGTGGGAACAAAAACTTTTCTTATGAAACCAAACCATCAATGTCATTTGTCCCAATGAGGATAATGAGTTCAATGTTCCTAATCATGAAAAGAAATAGGATTGTTATAAGAATCCATGTTTGTCCCATTATTAAACGAACTTTGATTCTAAGGAAAATGGTGGAAAAAGAAGCTTTTCTTCTGAAACCAGAGCATAAATGTCATTTATCCCAATGAGTAGAACAAGTTTACAATGCCCAATCATAAAAAAAAAAAAAAGAAGATTATTACAAGAATTCATGTTTTCTCTCATTGACTGATAAACTTTGATTCTGATGAAAATAGTAGAAAGAAAGCTTTTTTTATGGGGCCAAAGGATCAACATCATTTATTGCAACGAGGAGAATAAGTTTATGGTGCCCGATCATGAAAAGAAAGATTATTACGTGTATCCATGCTTGTCGCAATTGATGAACTAACTATAATTCTAAGGAAAATTATAGAAGGAAAAGCTTTTCTTATGAGACCAAAGCATCAATTTATTTATCCTATTAAGGAGAATGAGTTTATGATTCCCAATCATGAAAAGAAAGGAGATTATTATGTGAATCCTTGTTTATCCAATTTGATGGATGAAATTTGATTCTAAAAATGGTGGAAAAAGAAGTTTTTCTTATGAAGCCAAAGCATCAATGCAATTTATCCCAATGATGAGAATGAGTTTATGGTGCCCAATCAAGAAAAGAAAGGAGATTATTATGTGAATCCATGTGAGTCTCAATTGACAAACAAACTTTAATTCTAAAAAAAGGTCAAAAGAGAAGCTTTTCTTATGAAACTAAAGCACCAATGTCTTTTATCATAATGAGTAGAATGAGTTTATGATGCCCGATCATGAAAAGAAAGGAGATTATTATGCGAATCGGTGTTTGTCCTAATTGACAGACAAACTTTGTTTCTAAAAAATTGTGGGAACAAAAGCTTTTCTTATGGAACCAAAGAATCAATGTCGTTTATCCCAGTAAGGAGAATGAGTTTATAGCTCCCAATCATGAAAAAAAAGGAGATTACTATGAGAATCCACACTTAACCCATTGTCGGATGAACTTACTTGGAAGGAAAATGGCAAAAAGAAAAGCTTTTGAAATGAAACTAGTGCATAAATGTCATTTATCCTAATGAGGAGAATAAGTTTATGGTGCACAATCATGAAAAAAAATGAGATTATTAGGTGAATCCATGTTTGTCCTAATTTACAAACGAAGTTTAAATCTAAAAAATGGTGGAAAGAAAAGCTTTCCTTCTGAAACCAAAGCATCATTACCATTTATTCGAATGAGTAGAATGAGTTTACGGTCCCCAATCATGAAAAAGAAGGAGATTATTATGTGAATATATATTCATCCTAATTGACAAATGAACTTTGATTCTAAAAAATTGTAGGAAGAAAAGCTTTTTCTTATAAAACAAAAGCATCAATGTCTTTTATCCCAATAAGAAGAATGAGTTCATGGTTACCAATCATGAAAAGAAAAGAGATTATTATGAGAATCCATGTTTGTCGGCATTAACAAATGAACTTTAATTCTAAGGAAAATGGTGGAGAAAGAAGCTTTTCATATGAAACTAAAGCATCAATGTCTTTTATTCTATTGAAGAAAATGTATTTATGGTGCCCAATCATGAAAGGAAAGGTAATTGTTATGTGTATCCATGTTTATCCTAATTAGCGAACGGGCTTTAATTCTAAGGAAAATGTTGGAAGAAAAAGCTTTTCTAATGAAACCAAAGCATCAATTCATTTATCCCAATAAAGAAAATGAGTTTAGGGTTCCCAATCATGAAAACAAAGGAGATAATTATGTGAATCCATGCTTATCTAAATTGATAGATAAACTTTGATTCTAAAAAATGGTTGGAATATGAGTTCTTCTTATGGAACCAAAGCATCTATGTCATTTATCCCAATGAAAGGAATGCATTTATGGTGCCCAATCACGAAAAGAAAGGAGATTATTATGTGAATATGTGTTAGTCCCAATTGAAAGACAAATTTTAATTCTAAAAAATGGTAAGAAAAGAAGCTTTTTTTTCCCAACTAATGCATCAATGTCATTTATCCCAATGAGTAGAACGAGTTTACAATACCCAATCATAAAACGAAAGGAGATTGCTATAAGAATCCATGTTCACCCAATTGGCTGATCAACTTTGATTTTGATGAACATGGTGGAAAAAAAGCTTTTCTTGTGAAGCTAAAGCATCAGCATCATTTATTCCAATGAAACGAAATGAGTTTATGGAGCCCAATCATGAAAAGAAATGAGATTGTTACATTTATCCCTGTTTGTCCCAATTGATAGACCAACCCTAATTCTAAGGAAAATGGTGGAAGGAACAGCTTTCTTTTTAAGTTCAAAGCATCAATTCATTTAACTCAATGAGGAGAATGAGTTTGTGGTTCGCATCATCAAAAGAACGAAGATTATTACATGAATCCGTGTTTATAAAAATTGACAGTTGAACTTTTACTCTAAAAAATGGTGGGAAGAGAACTTATTGTTGTGAAACCAAAGCATCAATTTCTTTTATCCTAATAAGGAGAATAAGTTTACAATGCCCAATAAAGAAAAAAAAAGGAGATTGTTATGTGAATCCGTGTTAGTCGTAATAGATAATGTACTTTAATTCTAAAAAATGGTCGAAAGAGAAGCTTTCTTATGAAATCGAAGCATCAATGTCATTTATCCCAATGAGTAGAACCAACATATGGTGCCCAATCATAAGAAAAAAGGATATAATTATGTCAATCTATGTTTATCCAAATTCACAGATGAACTTTGATTCTAAAAAATAGTGGGAAGAAAAGTTTTTCTTATGAAATCAAAGCGTTAATGTCATTTACCCCAATGAGGAGAATGAGTTTATGGTGCCTAATCATGAAAAAAAAGAGATTATTATCTGAATCCATGTTAGTCCTAATTGACAGACAAACTTTAATTCTAAAAATTGGTCAAAAGTGAAGCATTTCTTATGAATCCAAAGCATCATTTTCATTTATCCCAATAAGTAGAATAAGTTTATGGTGCTTAATCATGAAAATAAAGGAGATTATTATGTGAATCCATTTTTGTCCTAATTGATAGACAAACTTTGATTCTAAAAAATGGTAAGAAGAAAAGCTTTTCTTATGAAACCAAAGCATCAATGTCATTTATCCCAATAATGAGAATGAGTTTATGGCTCCCAATCATGAAAAAAAATGAGATTATTATGAGGATCCATTTTTATCGTCATTGACAGATCAACTTTAATTCTAAGGAAAATGGAGAAAAGAAAAGCTTTTCATATGAAACCAAAGCATCAATGTCATTTATTCCAATGAATAATATGCGCTTATGGTGCCCAGTCATGAAAGGAAAGTAGATTCTTATGTGTATCCATGTTTGTCCCTATTGACGAACGGACTTTAATCCTAAGGAAAATGGTGGAAGGGAAAGCTTTTCCTATAAAATCAAAGCATCAATGTCATTTATCCCAATGAGGAGAATGAGTTTATGGTACCTAATTATGAAAGGAATGGAGATTATTATCCGAATCCCTTTTTGATCTAATTAACAAACGAACTTTACTTTTAATAAATAGTCGAAAGAAAAGCTTTTCTTATGAAACCAATGCATCAATGTCAATTATCCTAATGAGCATAATGAACTTATGTGCCTAATCATGAAAACAAAGGAGATTATTATGTAAATCTATGTTTGTCCTAATCGATAGACGAACTTTAATTCTAAAAAATGGTGGGAAGTAAAGCTTTTCTTATGAAACCAAAGCATCAATGTCATGCACCCTAATAAGGAGAATGAGTTTATGGTTCTCAATCATGAAAAAAAAGGAGATTATTTAGAGAATCCATGATTGTCCCCTTATTTGATGAACTTTACTTCTAAGAAAAATGGTGGAAAGAAAAGCTTTTCAAATGAAGCCAAAGCATCAATGTTATTTATCCCAATGAGGATAATGAGTTTGTGGTGCCTAATCATGAAAGGAAAGAAGATTATTATGTGAATCTGTGGTTCTCCCATTTGACAAATGAACGTTAATTCTAGAAAATAGTGAAAGAAAACCTTTTATATGGGATCAAAGCATCAATGTCATTTATCCCAATGAGTAAAACACGTTTATGGCTCCCAATCTTAAAAATAAAGGAGATTATTATGTGAGTCTGTGTTTGTCCTGATTGATAGACGAACTTTAATTCTAAAAATGGGTGGAAAAAAGTTTTTCCTATGAAACCAAAGCATCAATATCATTTATCCCAATTAGTAGAACGAGTTGATGGCACCTCATCATGAAGAGAAAGGGGATTATTATGTGAATCCATGTTTGTCCTAATCGACAAACGAGCTTTGATTCTAAAAAATGGTGAGAACAAAAGCTTTTCTTATGAAACCAAAGCATCATTGTCATTTATCCCAATGACAAAAATGAGTTTATGGTTCCTAATCATGTAAAGAAAGAAGATTATTATGGGAATCCATGGTAGTTGCCACTAACTGACAACCTTTAATTCTAGGGAAATTGATGGAAAGAAAAGATTTCCGTATGAAACCAATGCATCAATGTCTTTTATTCCAATGAAGAAAATGTGCTTATGGTGCCTAATCATAAAAAGAAAAGAGATTATTATATGTACCCATTTTGCCCTAATTGACGGACAAACTTTAATTCTTAGGAAAATGGTGGAAGGAAAAGCTTTTCTTATTAAACTAAAGCATCGATTCATTTATCCCAATAAGGAGAATGAGTTTATGGTGCCCAATCATGAATAGAAAGGAGATTATTGCATGAATCTGTGTTTCTCTGAATTAGCAAATGAACCTTAATTCTAAAAAAATGGTGAAAAGAAAAGCTTTTGTTATGAAACCAAAGCCTCAATGTCATTTATCCCAATGAGTAAAACGAGTTTATGGTACCCAATCATGATGAGAAAATAGATTATTATGCGAATCCATGTTTGTCCTAATTGATAGACAAACTCTGATTCTAAAAGATAGTGGGAAGAAAAGCTTTTCTTATGAAACCAAAGTATCAGTGTCATTTATCCTAATAAGGAGAATAAGTTTATGGTGCATAATCATGAAAAGAAAGGATATTATTATGTGAATACATGTTTATCCCAATTGATAAGCGAACTTTAATTCTAAAAAATGATGGAAAGAAAAGTTTTTCTTATGAAACCAAAGCATCAACACCATTTAGCCCAATGAGTGGAATGAGTTTATGGCACCTAATCATGAAGAGAAACGAAATTATTATGTGAATCTGTGTTTGTGCTAATTGACAGACAAACTTTGATTCTAAAAAATGGTGGGAAGAAAGCTTTTCTTATGAAACCAAGGCATCAATGTAATTTATCCTAATGAGGAGAATGAGTTTATAGTCCCAATCAAGAAAAGAAAGGAGATTATTATGAGTATCCATATTTGTCCAATAGTCAATGAACTTTACTTCTAAGGAAAATGGTGGAAAGAAAAGCCTTTCAAATGATGCAAAAGTATCAATGTGATTTAACTCAAAAAGTAGCATGCGTTTATGGTGCCCAATAATGAAAAGAAATGAGATTGTTACGTGAATCCGTGTCTATCCTAATTGACAGGCGAACTTTGATTCTAAAAAATGGTGGGAAGAAAAGCTTATCTTATGAAACCAAAGTGTCACTGTCATTTATCCTAATGAGGAGAATAAGTTTATGGTGCACAATCATGAAAAGAAAGGAAATTATTATGTGAATCCGTGTTTATCCTAATTGATAAATGAACTTTAATTCTAAAAAATGGTAGAAAGCGAAGCTTTTCTAACAAATCCAAAGAATCAATGACATTTATCCTAATGAGTAGAACAAGTTTATTGTGCCTAATCATGAAGAGAAAGAAGATTATTATGTGAATCTGTGTTTATCCTAATCAAAAGATGAATTTTGATGCTAAAAAATGGTAGGAAGAAAAGCTTTTCTTATGAAACTAAAGCTTCACTGTCATTTATCCCAATGAGGAGATTGAGTTTATGGTTACCAATCATGAAAAGAAAGGAGATTAATATGAGAATCCACGTTTGTCCAATTGTCAGATGAACTTTGCTTCTAAGGAAAATGGCAAAAAGAAAAACCTTTCAAATACAGCCAAAGCATCAATGTCACTTATCCCAATGAGTAGAAAAAGTTTACGGTTCCCAATCATGAAAAGAAAGGAGATTATTATGAGAATCCATATTTGTCGCCATTGATGGATAAATTTTAACTCTAGTGAAATTAATGGAAAGAATATATTTTCATATGAAACCAATGCATAAATGTCATTTATTGCAATGAAGAAAATGTGTTTATGGTGCCCAATCATGAAAGAAAAGTAGATTATTATATGTATCCATGTTTGCCCTAATTGACATGTGGACTTTAATTCTAAGGAAAATGGTGGAAGAAAAAGCTTTTCTTATGAAACCAAAGCATCAATTTCATTTGTCCCAATTAGTAGAATGAGTTTTTAGCACCTAATCTTGAAAGAAAGGAGACTATTATGTGAATTCATCTTTGTCCTAATTAAAAGATGACCTTTGATTTTAAAAAATGGTGGGAAGAGAAGCTTTTTAAATGAAAGCAAAGCATCAATGTCATCTATCCCAATAAGGAAAAGGAGTTTATCGAGTCCAATCATGAAAATAAAGGAAATTATTATGCAAATCCGTCTTTGTCGTAATTGACAAGCATACTTGGATTCTAAAAATCGGTGAGAAGAAAAGCTTTTCTTATGAAACCAAAGCACCATTGTCATTTATCCTAATAAGTAGAATGAGTTTATGGAGTCCAATCATCAAAATAAAAGAGGTTATTATGTGAATCCATGGTTGTCGTAATTGACAAACAAACTTTGATTCTAGAAATTGGTGGGAAGAAAAGCTTTTCCTATGAAACCAAAGCATCATTGTCATTTATCCCAATAGGAGAATAAGTTTATGGTTCCCAATCATGAAAAGAAAGGAGATTATTATAAGAATCTATGTTTGTTGCCAGTGACAAACGAATGAGGAAAATAGTGGAAAGAAAAGCTTTTCATATGAAACTGAAGCATCAATGTCATTTATTCCAATGAAGAAAATGTGTTTTTGCTGCCCAATCATGAAAGGAAAAGTGATTACTATATGTATCCATGTTTGTCCCAATTGACAGTTAGACTTTAATTCTAAAGAAAATGGTGGAAGGAAATACTTTTCTAATGAAACCAAAGCATCAATTCATTTATCCCAATGAAGAGAATGAGTTTATGGTTCCCAATCATGAAAAGAAAGGAGATTATTATGCGAATCCATGTTTATCCCAATTGATAGATGAGCTTTAATTCTAAAAGATGGTAGGATGAGAAGTTTTTCTTATGAAGCCAAACATTGATGTCTTTTATCCCAATGAGGAGAATGAGTTTATGGTGTACAATCATGAAGAGAAATGAGATTTTTATGTGAATCTTTGTTTGTTCCAATTGATAGAAGAACTTTAATTCTAATAAATTATCGATAAAGAAGCTTTTCTTATGAAACCAATGCATCAACGTCATTTATCCTAGTGAGTAGAATGAGCTTATGGTGCCTAATCATGAAAAGAAAGGAGATTATTATGTGAATCTATGTTTTTCCTAATCGATAAATGAACTTTGATTTTAGACAATGGTGGGAAGAAAAGCTTTTCCTATGAAACCAAAGCATTAATGTCATTTATCCTAAAGAGGAGAATGAGTTTATGGTTCCCAATCTTGAAAGGAAAGGCAATTACTATGAGAATACACGCTTGTCCAATTGTTAGATGAACCTTACTTCTAAGGAAAAGGGTGGAATGAAAAGCTTTTCGAATAAGGCCAAAGCATCAATGTCATTTATCCCAACGAGGAGAATCAATGATGCCTAATCATGAAAAGAAATAAGATTATTATGTGAATCCGTGTTTGTGCCAATTGATAAAACAAATATTAACTCTAAAAGTTGGTGGATAGAGAAGCTTTTCTTATGAAACCAAAGCATCAATGTCATTTATTAAAATGAGTAGAATAAGTTAATGGTGACCAATCATGAAAAGAAAGGAAACTATTATGTGAATCCATGTTTATCCTAATTGACAGACGAACGTTGATTCTAAAAAATGGCAAGAAGAAAAGCTTTTCTTATGAAACCAAGGCATTAATGTCATTTATCCCAATAAGGAGAATAAGTTTATCGTTCCTAATCATGAAAAGAAATGATATTATTATGAGAATCCATGTTTGTACCATTGTCGAACGAACTTCATTTCTAAAGAAAATGGCAGAAAAATAAGCTTTTCTTATGAAACCAAAGCATCACTGTCATTTATCCTAATTAGTAGAATGAGAATCCATGCCCAATCATGAAAAGAAAGAAGATTATTACGAGAATCCATGTTTTCCCTAATTAACTGATAACCTGTGATTTTGATGAAAATGGTGAAAAGAAAAGCTTATCTTATAGCATCGCAATGAGGAGAATAAGTCTATAGTGCCCAATCATAAAAAGGAAAAAGATTATTATGTGTATCGATGTTTGTCCCAATTGACAGACCAACTTTAATCCTAAGGAAAATGGTGGAAGGCAAAGTTTTTCTTATGAGACCAAAGCATCATTTCATTTTTCCCAATAAGGAGAATGAGTTTACGGTTCCCAATCATGAAAAGAAAAGAGATTATTATGTGAATCAGTGCTTATCTAAATCGACATACGAATTTTGATTGTAAAAGTTGGTGGGAAGAGAAGTTTTTCTTATGAAACTAAAGCATCAATGTTATTTATCCCAATAAGGAGAATAAGTTTATGGTGCCAATCACGGACGGAACGAAGATTATTATGTGACTCAATGTTTGATCCAATTGATAGACATTCTAAAAAATTATGGGAAAAGAAGTTTTTCTTATGAAACCAAAGCATCAATGCCATCTATCCCAATGAGGAGAATGAGTTTATCATGCCCAATCATGAAAAGAAAAAAGATTATTATGTGAATCCGTGTTAGTCTTAATTGACAGACGAATTTTAATTCTAAAAAATTGTCAAAAGGGAAGCTTTTCTTGTGAAACCAAGGCATCATTGTCTTTTATCCCAATGAGGAGAATGAGTTTATCGTGCCCAAACATGAAAAGAAAGGAGATTATCATGTGAATCCATGTTAGTTGCAATAGATAGATGAACTTCAATTCTAAAAATTGATCGAAAGAGAAGCTTTTCTTATGAAACCAAAGCATCAATATCATTTATCCCAATAAGTAGAATTAGTTAATGATGCCCAATCATGAAAAGAAAGGAAATTATTATATGAATCCATGTTTGCCCTAACTGTTAAATGAATTAATTCTAAAAAATGGTTGGAAGAGAAGTTTTTTTTATCAAACCAATGCATCAGTGTCATTTATCCTAATAAGGAGAATGAGTTTATGGTGCCCAATCATGAAAAAAAATTGAGATTATTATGTGAATCAACATTTGTTCCAATTGACAGACGAACTTTAATTCTAAAAAATTGTTGAAAGAGAAGTTTTTCTTATGAAGCCACATCAATCTCATTTATCCTAATGAGTAGAACGAGTTTATGGTGCCAAATCATAAAAATAAAGGAGATTATTGCGTGAATCTATGTTTGTCATAATCATCAAACAAACTTTGATTCTAGAAAATAGTGGGAAGAAAAGCTTTTCTTATGAAACCAAAGCATCAGTGTCATTTATCCCAATAAAGAGAATGAGCTTATGGCTCCCAAACATGAAAAGAAAAAAGATTATTATGAGAATCCATATTTCCTTCATTGTCAGATGAACATAACTTCTAAGGAAAATGGTGGAAAAAAAAGCTTTTCAAATGAGACCAAAGCATGACTGTCATTTATCCCAATAAGTAGAATGAGTTAATGGCACCCAATCATGAAAAGAAAGGAAACTATTATCTGAATCATGTCTTTTGTAATTGATAGAAGAACATTGATCCTAAAAAATAATGGCAAGAAAAGCTTCTTTTATGAAACCAAAGCATCAATGTTATTTATCACAATGAGGAGAATGAGTTTATGGTTCCCAATCATTAAAAGAAATGAGATAATTATATGAATCCACATTTGTCCCATTGTCAGATGAATTTTACTTCCAAAGAAAATGGTGTAAAGAGAAGCTTTTCCTATGAAACCAAAGCATTAATTCATTTCTCCCAATAAGGAGAATGAGTTTATGGTGCCCAATCATGAAAATAAAAGAGATTATTGTGTGAACCATTGTTAGTCATAATAGAGAGATGAACTTTAATTCCAAAAAATGGTCGAAAAAGAAGCATTTCTTATGAAACCAAAGCAACAATGTCATTTATCCTAATGAGTCGAATGAGTTTATGGTATCTGATTATGAAAATAAAGGAGATTATTATGTGAATTCGTGTTTGTTATAATTGATAGATGAATTTTGATTCTAAAAAATGGTGGGAAGAAAAGCTTTTCTTATGAAACCAAAGCATCAGTGTCATTTATCCCAATGAGGAGAATGAGTTCATGATTCCTAATCACGAAAAGAAAGGAGATTATTATGAGAATTCATGTTTGTTGCCATTGATGGATGAGCTTTAATTCTAGGGAAATTGATGGAAAGAACATATTTTCATATGAAACCAGTGTATCAATGTCATTTATTCCAATGAAGAAAATGTGTTTATGGTGCCCAATCATGAAGGGAAAAGAAATACTATGTTTATCCATGTATGCCCTAACTCTAATTCTAAGGAAAATAGTAAAAGGAAAGGCTTTTCTTATGAAACCAAGGCATCAATTTCAATTATCCCAATAAGTAAAACGAGTTTTTGGCACCCAATCATGAAAAGGAAAGAGATTATTTTGTGAATCCATGTTTGTCCTAATTAACAGATAAGCTTTGATTCTAAAAAATGGTGGGAAAAGAAGCTTTTTAAATGAAACCAAAGCATCAATATCATTTATCCCAATAAGGAGAATCGGTTTATAGTGCTCAATCATGAAAAAAAGAAGATTATTATGTGAATTTGTATTAGTCCTAATTTACAGACGAACTCTAATTCTAAAAAATGATCAAAAGAAAAGCTTTTCTTATGAACCAAAACATCATTGTCATTTAGCCCAATGACTAGAATGAGTTTATGGAGTCCAATCATGAAAATAAAGGAGATTATTATGTGAATCCATGTTTGTCATAATTGACAGATGAACTTTGATTCTAAAAAATGGTGGGAAGAAAGCTTTTTTATGAAACCAAAGTATCAATGTCATTTATCCTAATGATGAGAATGAGTTTACGACTTACAATCATGAAAAGAAAGGAGATTATTATGAGAATCCATGTTTGTCGCCAATGACATACAAAATTTAATTCTACAAAAATTGATGGAAAGAATAGATTTTCATATGAAACCAATGCATCAATGTCATTTATTCCAATGAAGTAAAAGTGTTTATGGTGCCCAATCATGAAAGGAAAGGAGATTACTATGTGTACCCATGTTTGCACCAATTGATGGACTTAATTCTAAGGAAAATGGTGGAAGGAAAAGCTTTTCTTATGAAACCAAAGCATCAATTTCATTTATCCCCATGAGTAGAAGGAGTTTTTAGCACCTAATCATGAAAAGAAAGGAGATTATTATGTGAATTCGACTTTGTCCTAACTGACAGACAAGCTTTGATTCTAAAAAATGGTGGGAATACAAGCTTTTTAAATGAAACCAAAGCATCAATATCATTTATCCCAATGAGGAGAATGAGTTTATCATGCTTAATCATGAAGAATGGAGATTATTATGTGAATTTATATTAGTCCTAATTGATAGACAAACTTTAATTCTAAGAAATGGTTGAAAGATAAGCTTTTCTATGAAACCAAAGCATTATTGTCATTTATCCCAATAAGTAGAATGAGTTTATGGAGTCCAATCATGAAAATAAAGGAGATTATTATGTGACTCCATGTTTATCCTAATTGATAGACGAATTTTGATTCTAAAAAATGGTGGGGAGAAAAGCTTTTCTTATGAAACCAAGGCATCAATGTCTTTTATCCTAATGAAAAAAATGAGTTTATGGTTCCTAACCATGAAAAGAAAGAAGATTATTATGAGAATCCATGTTTGTCGCCATTGATGGACAAACTTTAATTCTAAGGAAAATAATGGAAAGAAAAGCTTTTGATATGAACCTGAGGCATCTATGTCATTTATTCCAATGAATAAAATGTGATTATGGTGCCCAATGTTAAAGGAAATGTGATTATTATTTGTATCCACATTTGTCCCAATTGACGGTTAGACTTTAATTCAAAGAAAATGGTGGAACAAAAAGCTTTTCTAATGAAACCAATGTATCAGTTCATTTATCCCAATAAGGAGAATGAGTTTATGGTTGCCAATCATTGAAGGAAAGGAGATTATTATGTGAATCCGTGTTTACCACAATTGACAGACAAACTTTGATTCTAAAATAGTGGGAAGAAAAGTTTTTCTTATGAAGCCGAAGCATCAAAGTCATTTATCCTAATGAGAAGAATGAGTTTATGGTTCATAATCATGAAAAGAAAGGAGATTATTATGGGAATCCATATTAGTTGCCATTGACCAACGAACTTTAATTCTAAGGAAAATGATGGAAAAAAAAGCTTTTCATATGAAACTAAAGCATCAATGTCATTTATTCTAATATAGAAAATGTGTTTATGGTGCGCAATCATGAAAGAAATGGTGATTATTATATGTATACATGTTTGTCCCAATTGACAGATAGACTTTAATTCTGAGGAAAAGGGTGGAAGGAGAAGCTAGTCTAATTAAACCAAAGCATCAGTTCATTTATCCCAATAAGGAGAATGAGTTTATGGTTCCCAAACATGAAAAGAAAGGAGATTATTATGTGAATTACCGTTTATCCTAATTGACAGATGAATTTTAATTCTAAAAAATAGTGGGAATAGAGGCTTTTCTTATTAAATCAAAGCATCAATGTCATTTATCCTAATAAGGAGAATGAGTTTATGGTACCTAATCATGAAAAGAAAGGAGATTATTATGTGAATCCGTGTTAGTCACAGTAGACAGATGAACTTTATTTTAAAAAATGGTTGAAAGAGAAGCTTTTCTTATGACACCAAAGCATCAAAGTCATTTATCCCGATAAGTAAAACTAGATTATGGTACCTAATCATGAGAAGAAATGAGATGATTATGTGAATCTGTGTTTATCGAAATCCATAGACAAACTTTTATTCTAAAAATAGTGGGAGGAGAAGCTTTTCTCATGAAACCAAAGCATCAATGTCATTTATCCCAATGAGGAGAATAAGTTTATGGTGCCTAATCATGAAAAGAAAGGAGATTATTATGTGAATCCGTGTTACTCCTATAGACACCTTATTTTGTCCGAGCTAATTTTTAGCAAGTTGGGGGACGATCAAGAATTAACATTTTACAAGAAGTATTTTAAGCAAGCTGTAGACTCCTATAGACACGTCGCTTGACAAAAAAGTATTTTTGAGGAGGTCAAGAATGCCTATGGGTCATATTAAAGAAATGCAAGGACGTGGCATCAAAAGATGAAGTTCCAGGTGTTCAAGGACAAAAAATAGAGGAAAATTTATAATTTTGCCTAGATGTATCGATACATGGTTCTCAAGTATACAATGCTTCAACGACCTAAAAATTTGAAATTTTCCATTGGTATCGATACTTTCTATAAATGTATCAAGACATGAGTTTGTGTATCGATACATGAACTCATGTATAGATACTAGGCCATGCCAGAACCAAAACTTGCATTTTGTAAAGTAGATGTATTGATACACATCAATATGTATCGATACAATGTTTCATAGTATCGATACAAAGATCATTGTATCGATACATTTTGGGTTTTTTGGACCAAATGTATAAATACATTCTTAAAAGTATCGATACATGTAGGCTATTTTCCATGATCGAGGCATTTTTAACTTGTCCACCATAGATCTAAAGCTTAATTTTAACTCGTTTTTGCATAAAAAAAGATCAAAACCCATATCAGATTACAAATACGGACTTGTAATTATCAAAACATTTTTTTAAGTCTAAATTAGATCATAAAGGGTCAATGTCATATGATTACCCTACTCTCCCCTTGTTTGTTAATAAAGATCACCATCAGCCACCCTACTTGCTGGTATTTGATTTTAGCAATCAAACCAGCCACCCTATGGCCATCACATTGGCAACAAAATGCTTCCTACAGCCACCTTATAGCCATCAGCTGTCACAACTTTGTCCCTCTGAGAAATGACCAAAAACACCTCTAATTTAGCTCTAAAGTGCTAGTATAAATAGGCTATTAATATCTCATAAAAAAAGTTTTTTCCAGCTTGTTTCAACTCTCCCAACACATTCACACATCAAAGAAATAGAATCTCATTGCCTTTTACTCAGCATCCAAAAATAGCCCTAAACGCTCACTCCCAGCCACTATACACTCTAAAAAATCATCCTCACCCATACCAGAACCAAAACCTTTCTTTTTCTCTCGTTTCTTGCTAATTAACAACAAAGAAAATAGAGGAATTCAAGCCATCTTTGTTGCTCCAGCCACTTGACCAAAAATTGAAGCTTTGTTGAATATTTTTTAGCATCTTTATCATTGAGTGAGCCTTTCATGCTTCCATCACCCTCTTAGGATTCTTATGTGTTATTGTGGCTTTTGGTTCTGGTAACTTAGGATTTAGATGTCTTGATGTCCTTTATGATGTGCAAAGTGTCTTATTTCATCCTCATTATCTTTGATAGCTCTTGTTCATGTATTTTATGCCATGTCCGTGCATCATTTTATGTTCAATCCAAGCATAAATCCTTAGCCTAGCATGTTTCAAGCATATTTATACATTAACTTGCATTTTTTCATAAATCATTGTCATTTTTGACATGAATCATTGTCAAGACCATTGGTAAAGTTAGCATCCCCACTCATGTTATGTGCCATCCCCTTGTATGTTCATTGTCTTCTCTTTATCTAAGTGTATGTTTGATGGTTGTCAAAAACTGATTTTGAAAACCTCCCTAAGCCAAGCATGTTAACCTAAACCAATGAGGACTAACATGAACTTAGTATTTTCCTTAAAGTTAGCAAAAAATCTTAGGGAAACTAAGTTTTCCAAATCTTGAATCCTGATTAAACGAGCTGAAAACTTTTAATTTTTGGACAAAAATGGCCTTGCACTTGTTCCCAAAATGTTTGTGCCTTGTTTTTGAGTCGAAACCTTGAGTGGTTAGATCAACTGGTTGTTTCATCATCCTAAACTATTCTAAGGTTATGCAAATGAGTTCGTGATGCTCATGCCACTCTTTACCTTCAGTCATGGATGTTCGAATGTCAATGACCCAAGTTTGGACCCAAAAACACAAAGAAAAATAAAAAAATATCCTCTACTTTGCTTTGTCCCCTATTGGTAGCATAACTATTGCGAATTGAAAAATCAGTTTAAAATCCCATATGATTTTTCATGAATGTTCTGATATTTTTCTCTCATAGTGTGTCCAATTATCTTTAAAATAATGTCTTATTCACCCTTGGATCATTTCGGATGAGAGAGTTACGATTTTTCAAATCTAAACTATCCAAAACCCATAGAATTAGCAACATGTATTTTGATTGGGCTGTTCAGACCTACTAAATGATTTTTCCAAATCCTTCAAACATTTTTCCTAAAACATTCATGAAATTCCCTTTTCAGAAAGGTATTGTTTGCAATTTTTTGATACCAAACGAGTCCAGGGTGATTTTTCAAAATTTGACACATCTTGTCCCTCGTATGCTCTGCCAGTAGCGTAATTAATCCAAACTTGAAAATTTATTTCCCAAGAAAGTGATTTTCTGGGATATTGAGAATATTTTTAGATTGACCCTTATCAAGTAACTTTCTAATGGTATCTTGTTCACCATTTAAAACCTTCAAATTAATTTAGAATAAATTCAAAAAGTATGATAGCGCGATGCTATCCCCCTGTTTTTGGTTATGGTCAAAATTGAGTTTTTTTTTTAGCTTCATCTCGAGACATTCAAATGTCACCATAACACCCTGATTAGCCTCAAGAACATGCTTTGACCTCCTATAGGCTCGCATCAAGGCATGAATTTTTTACATCTTTACCATCCTCTTTTATTAAAAAGCATCAAAATGCTCACTTATTTTTTAAATCACAAAGTTTTGTCAACTTAAGTTTTCCAACTCGACTTCTTTAAAGAGTGTCAGACATGTCACTTTTGGGGATACTCCCACCTCAACCTTCTAAAGGGATACTTTAACCCCACTTTGTCAAAATTGTTAAGATTTAAAAATCTTGCTTTGTCAAAATTATTTGTCATCCTTGGGGATACTCCAACCCTATCTTTCTAATGGGATATTCCAACCTTATCTTTCAACTACAATTAAATTTTTCTTCTTCTCAGATTTCCATGAATGTGTCAAGAGTCAAGCCCATTCTTATTTAAAAAAAAACTTTGTTCAATCAAGGAACCTAGATCCATCTTAAAAATTGTCTATTCAGTTATTCCCAGATAATTAATGCTAATTGCAAGATAAATTCCAATAGTCCATCCCTTCTTTTTATCATTACATTGAATGGTTCATGTTATGTTACTTCTTTTGTTGCTTTACTAATGTGATTTCCCTGCTATGATTATTCACATTCATATTTTCAAATCATTTCAAGTAAAATTAAAGGTGATGTTCCACGTGGGTATCTCTCCAGTGCTCAAATTGAAATATTCCATTTTCAAAGTAAAATCTAAAGGTCATTTTTATTAAAAATTTCTATATTCCCTATCTATCTGAGGTATATATGAGATTAAATCTTTTCATCAAAACTTGGATTTGTATTTCTATAAAATTCATGCATTAAAGAGGGTTATATCAAAATAGTGATGAGTTAAGATCAAAAGAATCGAAACTGAGATAATACATAACTAGTAAGGGACCAATTTTGAGCGTCGCAAAGAGGTTCATGCCTCATCATGCATAACCAACTCCCGAACTCAAATGGAAAATCTTTGTCTTACACAAACCATGGGATTGATGTTTCGAGTTTCATATCTCAAGACATAGGTTTCAATAGGCATCCGATCATGCCTAGCCCAAAATGATCAATGGCAACTCCAAGTTTGCCGCAACGTGGTCCAGATACGAATCCTAACCAAGCCCAACTTAAATGGCCTTTGCTCCTATATTTATTAAATTTATTATCTTTTATATTCTCTTATTGTTATAGGCCGTATCATTATTGATATCTTTTTATTTTTGGGGATTGAGTGGTCGAGTTAAACTGCTCACTCACTAACCTTAAATAGTTATTACGAAATGACTATTTATTTTGAGTTACCACCAATCTATTTGGGTTGGGTTAGTCACCTACTAGAGTTTTGTATTTTGAGGGTTACAAAACCCTAGAATACAAATTCCAAGGCTTGCGATCATACCAAAGATCATATAAAAAGGTTCGAGAGTTAGTTGCAATTACAAGTACGGATCGACCCTCTCGTGATGCCCGAAAATTGATACCTTATTAATTACGTGTTAACTTAAATTTTAATTTTTATTCGATTTCAACATATGGCATTTAATTATAGATTCTTCAAATAATAAATTTTTTAAGATAGATTTATTATTCTATATTAGGAAGATCAAGTTTTTAAAATTTTGGAAGTCAAAATCTCTTTCCTTTTCCATCAAAAGACTAATGGAACTTGAAAGCTTCTTATCATTCTTGTTTGTATCCCAATGGAATACCAAAGGAACACAAAAAGGTTTTAAAATTAAAAATATCTTTTGCACCCGGTGGAGTGCCGGAATGCGAAAGTTTTTATTATTATTTTTTTAATTTATAAAATCTCGACTTCCATTTTGAAAAGGATATCTTGATATTAAAATAATTCGTAAAATCTCTCTTATATTTTGAGAAAAATTCTAGTATTATTTTTACTAGGAGATATTGCCTTAATTTCCTAAAAAAAAATTTATATTTTATTGAAAATATTATAAAACTTCCTAAAACTCAATAACAATATAAAAGGCGTGCCTATTCCTAATATGTTCCTTAGACACGAAAATATCCTTGTAATCACATAGGACTTAGTTCTAGCAAAATTACTAAAATGCCCCTAGGATATACCTTCAACGTAAAAGTACCTTGATACCCCTAATGGACACCTAAATAACCTTAAAAGTCTAAATGAATCCTAAACGTTCACCTTTGGCAATCATCTCAATGGAAAAAATTACGAAAATGCCTCTAAGGTATACCTTCAACATAAAAGTACCTCGGTACCCCTAATGGACACTACAATGATCTTGGAGGGTTGAATGAATCTTAAGCATTCACCTTCAGCACAGAAGCTATGAGGAAAATTATGAAAATGCGCCCTTGGGGTATACCTTGACATTAAAGTATCCTAGTACCCCTAACGGACACTGAAATGACCTTAAAAGGCTAAAAAAATCTTAAACATTCACCTTTGGCATAAAAGCATCCCGGTAAAAAAAAATCATGAAAATGCCCATAGGGTATACCTTTAACACGAAAGTATCCTGGTACCCGTAATGGACACTAAAATAACCTTAGAGAGCTGAATGAATCCTAAACATTCACATTTAGCATAAAAGCATCTTGGTAAGGAGAATTATGAAAATGCCTTTGGGGTATACCTTCAACCTGAAAGTATCCCGATACCCCTAACGGACATTAAAATAACCTTAGAAGGCTAAATGAATCCTAAACATTCACCTTTGGCATAAAAGCATCCTGGTGAAGAAAATTATGAAAATGCCCTTAGGCTATACCTTCGACATGAAAGTATCCTAGTACCCCTAATGGACACTAAAATGACTTTGGAGGGATAATGAATCCTAGACATTCACCTTTGGCATGAAAGCATCTCAGTGAGAAAAACTATGAAAATGCCCCCAGGATATACCTTCGATGTGACAGTATCTCGATACCACTAATGGACACTAAAATGGCTTGGAAGGCTAAACGAATCCTCAACATTCACCATTGGCATAAAAGCATCCTGGTGAGAAAAATTACAAAAATGCCTCTAAGGTATACCTTCGACGTGAGAGTATCCTGGTACCCCTAATGGATGCTAAAATGACCTTGGAAGGTTAAATAAATCCTAAGCATTCACCTTTGGCATAAAACCATCTTGGTGAGAAAAATTACAAAAATACCCTTAGGATATACTTTCGACATGAAAGTATCCCAGTACCCCTAATTGACACTAAATAACCTTGGAAGGCTAAATGAATCCTAAAATTCACCTTTGGCATAAAAGCATCTCAGTGAGGAAAATTATAAAAATGCCCCTAGGGCAAACCTTTGACTTGAAAGTATCCCAATACCCCTAATGGACACTAAAATTATGAGAACTGGATGAACATATATCCTACATATGCACCTTTGGCGTAGAAGCATCCTGGTTACTATCTATGACTCGATTTTAAAAAAATAACCAAAATGCCCCTAGGGTATACCTTCGATGTGAAAGTATCCTGGTACCCTAATGAACACTAAAATGATGAAAAGTAGATGAATTTAGTCTAAATGGAAAAGAAAAAATTTTGAGTTTGACTTAAAATGCAAAATTTATAATCAAGCCCTCAAATTTTTAAAAGTTACATTTCATATCCTTCGGAAGAACGAACAAATATAAAAAGTTTTAAAAATTTCTATATCCCTACGGAAGGCCATAGAAATATTAGAAATTGATAAAACCGATGAAATGTACATTTTGCCCCCTAAATATGAAAATTTGCTATTTAGTCCCTATATTTTTCTAAACTTTCATTTTGGTCTATACATAATAAAATAACCTAAAAATTACAAAAATCATGTGAAATTAATCATATGAAATTATGCATGAAAATGCAGCTAATATATCAATAAAGATTCGGCCAAATACCTTGCCCAAATTTTTTACAATTTACAAGGTAGCCCTTAAACTTTGTAAAATTACATTTTAACCCTTATATGGTGAATTACCACAAAAAGTCATTAAAATCATCAAACCAGCAAAGAATCAATGCAAATGTCATGGTAACAATATGCAAAAAGGTTCGACCAAGCATTTTTAGCCACAAAACATAATTTTCATATTTTACAATTTAGTTCTTAAACATTTTAATATTTACAAACTGACCCCTAAAGTATTAGAAATGCCTAAAAATTATCTACAAATACATAAATAAGAAATCTCATGGCCTACAAAGCTCTCAACCAAGCCAAAAATGTAAAAAAAACTTTTATAAATTTTACAATTTAGTCCCTATGTTTACTAATATTACAAAATAATCTAAAAATCATGAAATC
>JBBYHK010245600.1:5926-23831 GCA_038382065.1 Adansonia grandidieri | reverse complement strand
TTTATTAAACACATCATACCAATAATTTAATTTTCTCTGAAATATTGAAACTCTGTTGACCTATCATCCTTTTTCTTTTTTTTTTTTCTTTCATTTTTTTTAGAGAAGAAATCTATTAGTATTTACATATTTTAAATTCACAAATATTAAAAGAGAAACATGTTAATATGAATTAATATTATAAGTATTTTAAAAATAAAAATATATAATTATGGAATATAATAGATTTTATTATTATATATTATAGTATATATTCAAACATAAATTAGTATAGTATTAAAGATGTAATTATATCATTATTACTTATATAATATTATTATCATGATAATCACTCAACAGTTATAAATAAGAAAACATATGTTTATAATTAGGATAATTGTTAATCTTGAATTGCTATGATTATAATTTCTATATATATAGTAAAGTAATAAATTATTAAATTACTTACTACATCGTTCTTCTTAATTTATACTAACTAATTGTCATAATCAAGTATTATTACTTCTTATAACTTTTATCATTATATATTCATACTTATATATATCAATGGTTTTAATTATTATTAAAATTATAATATGAAAATAATAGTGGAAGAGAAAAAATGGTTATTTCTGGGAAGCTATATAACAAAAAGTAGATAGTATTTCCCCCTTTTTTTTTTCTCTTTTATTTTTTCTTTTCAAAAGCAAGTGAAAGACAAAACAGTAAGTTTTATAAAATCGATAGAGGATGTTGTTATAGTTATTATTATTATTAGTCTTTAGTCGATTAATCGAATTAGGTTGGAATCAATTAAGTTCTGAAATTAAATTCGGTCAAAATATTTATATATAATATTAAAGATATTATAATTATTTTACACATAAAGATAATCAATATAGTATTTAGTCAAATGAGAAACTGAAGAATGATAAACTTAAATACATTTGTTGAATGGGTTTGTTCAAAGTTTAATTTATCGAAAACTTAGACAAAACCTTAGCTAATCAACTAATTCATTAAGATAACCTGATTTAAATAATCTGTTGTAACTCTAAGGATAAGTTTTATAAAGTGATAAAATGTAGACTTAAGATTAAGATTAAATTTTATCAAGTGATTGAGTTTACCTAGTTTTACTTAGCCTTATCCTATCTACTAGACTATTATAAATAAAATGTTAGTTACAAAAATAAAACTCATTTCTTTTATTCCCAATATTTTTTTTGTTTTTTGTTTTTACATAAAACATAACAATAAATTAATATTTAATAAACTATAATTTGTTTTTAAAGTTTATCATTTTTTTTGAAAATAAAATTTATTATATAATTTTTGGTAAATTAATTTTAAGTTATTGTGTTTATAATTTAATGATGCTGTTGTTGAAATGATTGTATAAAGTTTCAATGGTAATTTTTAAAATAATAAGTATGCTAACATAATGATACAAAAGTATATACGTGAAGAATTTTAATATGTACAATTAGTATAATATTTATTTAGGCATATATTTACAGTGAAGTGATTTATTTATTTATTTATTTATTGAATTACATGTTAAACAATAAAATTTGTTTTTCAATGTTTCATCCAAATAACAAGACTCAGAAAAAAAAAAAGTGTTTCCCATGAAAAATATCTTCTTTTGATAAACATTTTTCTCAGGCAAAACAAAGTATAAGCGTTTAAATCCATCTTTTTCTTTCGGAACCTTTGAAACTTATTTATATATTTATTTAAGGTTTTTGATGAAGTGATTACTACAGGAAAAAACAAATTCTAATCATGGTCAAATGTTACATCTTGTATAAGAAATCAACAGATTACATCAAACAACCAAATCAAAAATCAAATAATATCTAATAAGAAGTTAGACCAAAATTATATAATGAAACTTTGAACTTCAAATGTTAAGATTTTTGAAACTGCTCCTTTAATATCATTATTTTTTTTTTAATAAACATAAAAAATTTTTAGTACAAAGTTTATTGTAAGTTCATTTCTTTTAAAGCTTTTTTACATAATTAATTAAACATTATATTTTTGGGATGAATTTAAGGGAGCAAAGAAGAATAATTAGCTTCGTTGATGAAGTGAGAATAGGAATAGATACCATTGTGGATTTTGGGGGATTGTTTGGTCTTCAGTCATTGCGAATACTAAAGATTTTTGACTGCCATCCATTGGCCAAACTTTACGACTCTTTCTTTTTCAGTCAATCCACGGCAGCTGCCAGCTGCTACGTACTCCTTTCATCTCATCTCTCTCATCTTCATAATCTTACCGTCAATAGAATTTTGGCCTTTAAAAAAAAAAAAAAAAAAAGGAAAAGAAACCCTTTTGGAATTCAATCACATGGTGACAAATAAATTGTTCTATCCCTCAAGCTGGAATAAAATGTGTGTCACATTTGATTGTATTTGAAATTTACACTAACAAAAGATATTCGCAGAACCCGAACCAAAAACATTTCATAGCAAAAAGAGAGAGTCCAACTAATTAAGCCAATCCCTCGTTGACGTTTGGGCGGTTCTTAATTTTTTTAATTTATATTATGTTTGAAAATGTGAGTTTAAAGATTGAAATTTTATTTGTTGTTTAATTTTTGAAAATGAGATACATATATTATGTATAAATTAATTAAAATTTAATATAATCACATATTTAGAATGTATAAAATTATAAATTTTACATTAAACTATTTATAAACATTTTGAATTTATCATTAAATGGCATCTAACAAGTTTAATAATTTAAAAATTAATTATTAATGTTACATTTACTTGTATTTTATTATACAATTTATATTATTTTGAAATATGAATATTTTTTAAATCGAAGGTCCTAAACCTTAGAGTATAATCACATCAATTACCCGAGCAACAAGGCAATACATATATATATTTTGATAATTTGAATTTTTTTCGATACAAGGAAAGCAACTTACAATTAAGAGTCTACCACTCTATCAACAATTTAATAATTTAAATTGTTAAGATTTAATTTATGATCATTACAATTAAAAGTCTAATATTCTATCAACAAACTTACACGACTAGTTGGCTTATTTTTGCAAATCCTCATTTGAATTTCCATTTCAAAATAAGCAAGAAGAGTCCTAATTTGTAATCATCTAGCCTTTCTTTAGGGCAATCCCATTGGTTCGACTTCTCATAAACAGTGTCAAGAAAATAAATCTATGAATTTTTTTTTCAAAAATATCAAACTGTCAAAATTAATATATACATATATATATATATATATATTTCTAAAGATTATCATCTCAATTATTATTCCATGTGCACCACGCAAATGACCATAATTAAATGGAGAATATAAGAAATGTGTCAACATTTTTATAATTAAAGTTGTTTAATTGTGGTTGTGCTTAAATTTTCATTTTCTTATTATCATAATCTTTGAACACTTTAAATGATCTTCTCAGCCTATTTGGTTTATGTGAATTTCATTTGAAAATTATTAAGCCTTTTTTTTCCAAACATTTTAAGTTACTTTTTCAACAGATGAATACAAAGGAAAAAAAAAAGGATAAATAAATAAATAATAATAAAAAAAACTATTGAAGGGAACCTTCTTCTTAAGTTCTTGTGTAATTTCAATTGAGTCAATATAAAAAAAGGTATTGAATTTTTATTATATAACTAGTGTGGTTCCCGTGCATCGGGCATTCCAAGTATTTGCAAGAAAATAAAATTCTAAAACATTGGGAGAAGAATTTAAAGAGAACAAAAAAAGCATATTCCATTCATAGTTATTGTTTACAAAAGTGTGTTAGAACCACGTAGCTGGCGTTTAGCATTACAAAAAAGTGCAAGAAACTGTTAGCCAAGGAAGCGTAGAAGCTTCAAAGGTCTGCCATGAGGGGGTTACAGCAAACACATTGTGGGGCTCAAAATGTTTGATGTCTGTCCGTCATGACTGGACTTTAGTGGTGGATGCTTCTTTTATGTTAGGGCTCTTCTAGCTGAAAAAATAGTACAAATTGTTAGCTTATTTTAGCTCTTCGTCCTGCGGAATCAGTAGCTTGGCATTAAAAAAATTGCCATTAAAAATTAGGCTCTTAGCCCCTTATCGTGTTTGGACTCCTCCTAATTGTCCCAACTGGTTCTAAAGTTAATATAAGCCGTGTCGAAGTAGTGTTTACATTTATGAGCGATCTCAAGCAGTGCCAACGTCTAAACTAGCTATGTATGAAGCACAGCGAGGCAATGGGTTCGTATTAGTTTGTTGTATTGTATTAGATTTTAGGTCGTGTTTTTTTTCTTATATTCTTGTTATGTTTTTATGATGTGTTTATGTTATTTTTTTATATCATATATAATAATTTGTGTTATATATTTTTGAGGCATTCTTATATTCGGGTTCATGTTATTTTTTCTTGTATCTTAAGTCATTTTATTTTTTTCTATGATATATAATAATTTGTATTGTATAAAATTTGAAACATTAATATATTTGGCTCATATTATTTTTTTATATCATCTAATATTTTAAATTATATTTTAATTTTTTTGGGGCTAACAGCTTCGACTGCATAGGAAAGCGTCAAAGCATTGACGCTTTCAATAGGAAAGCTTCAATGCAGTTGTCGCTTTCTCTGTGAAAGCGTAAGTTTTTTTGACGCTTTCATTTTGAAATTAGTAAATTTTTTAGCAATTTTGTGTTTAAAAGCGCCAAGCGTTTTAATGTTTTTATATGAATCAATCAAAATGCCACACGAGCAAAATAGTATTTTGATAAATAACTTCAAAATAATATTATTTTGATAATTTATTTTAAAATTAACGGTACTTTGATCAATCTCCCATATGCAGGATTGGTGCGATCAGCTGGTGGTTTTTCTGGAAATTCACTTGTTTCTTCTAAGTTGAGGACCGAGGAGGCCACTGCTTTGTTTATTGCTCCGATTAGGTGTGTCTCAGTAGGACCTGGATCCCTCGTCTTCTTGTGTTAAGGGTTCACCTGCTTGAGTTTGTTTTTCATCTTTGCTTCATCACAGTAAAAAAATTTGTAGGATCCTTGTTTTAATCGCTACATAAGTTAATGTTGGATTCTATATCATCCACATGATAATTAAGTGGATCGAGATTAATATTTTAATTAATATTGAGATGATATTATCTAATAAGTCCTATTCAGATTAACTACTCTAGTGGTAAAAGTTAAACTCTATATAGACTCTTTGATAGTAAGATACAACTCTAATTAGTTTTCTAGTATAGGTCCATAGTCTAGTCTATATAAATTGCCTGTACACTATTATAAAGTAATAATCCAGAAATAAAGAAATAGACTAGAAAGCCTATACGGGTATTCGTCTTCGTTATTTGGTGCAAGGTGATGTTCTTGATCAACAATGGGTATATGTATGTTCTTAATTAAATCTTATTTATGGCATCAGAGTTAGACTTTTTAGTCTTGTTCTTCAGATCATCTAGTGAGATTCGTTAAAAACGAATTTTTTCATGCATATATCATTTTTGCATAAATTATTAAATAATTCGTATTAAGAATAAATGAGTTATAATAAATATAGTAAAAGCATGAAATTGAATTTTTAACATACTATGATTAATTTTGTAATTTGTATTTATGTATCGAAACATATTTTACGTTAGAATTTGCTTGTGTATTATATCTATTAAAATTTCATCATGAAATTCTTGATTAATTCTTGTAAAATCGAAATTGATATAGGGTTTGAATAGATTAATCATCTATCTACGTTATTGAACCATAGGATTAAAGAAAAGGAGATTAAAATGAGAAAATTTGTGATAAAAGTTATGAAAATAATAAAATTTTGATTGTTTGATAATGATTATCATGTTTTTATTAAAAATTGATGCATGGGTTATGTGAATTTCATGTTAAATCATGGTTTTGTGACGTTAATTGCATCTAATAAGGTCCAAAAACTTGAGAAATCATTTTAAAATTCATAACAGACCCTAACAGGTTAAAAGAAACCCAGCCAGGTTGGGTGTGACCCGGCTGGAGGTGGAAGATGGTTGGGACTCGAATCCCGCTGAAGCCCACATGCATAGGGTGGCGCGTATGGCACATGCGCCACTGTCCCAGGGCTGTTTCGGTTTTGGTTTTTTTCAAACCCAAATATTTTAAGATTTTTTATTTTTTAGTGTTTTTAGATTTTTTTAAGTTACGTAAAATATTTATTATTTAATATTGATGTTTAATTAAATAATAAATATATTTATGCATAAATAGTCTATGATTTTATTTCATGGCAAAATATTTTGGCATGTTAAGAATATTTTGGCAATATGTACTCTCCCTAAATAGTATCTAAAAAATTTATACTCTTAACCTAAAAGTTAAAGTCATATATGTATGATAAAGTTTATTATTGGAATTACAATGTAAATGTGCATATCTATATGTTATGAAATAAATACAGTCTGATCTTGTGCATAACTTTATGTGACTTAAGGACACATGTCATATAATATATCATGATATTTTTAAATCAGTTATAACATAACGATTTGAAATTCCTTTGTTGTATGTAAATTTTTACTACATAGAAGATTTATGTCATTGCTAAGGAACTAAATTATTAGCTTAATATAGCATTATAAGTTATATGATTTAGATAAACTGTTAATTATTTAAAATAAGTAACTACATATAGTAAATAACATCTATAAAGGTTTGGTATATATTTGAGTTTTTAAGTCATGTATGCAATTATTTATAGTGTACATATATTATGTTATTATAAAAAATCTAAATCAATTGCTTGGGAATAACTAAAGCATTTTAAGTTGATTGATTTAGTTAAATTAGTAGTTATTTAAAATAAAATTTTTTTTAAAAAACTACATACGGAGAATGACATTAATATATAATTATTTATGCTATAATTACAATAAGTTAGCATAATTTAGTATAATATTCTGCAACAGTTATTAATATGTAATAAAGAATTCTGCATATGTTAAGGATGTCATTATTAAAGTTCTAAATAACTAGCTTAAGATTAGCTATAACATCTTAAGTTGGTTGATTTAGATGACAATTGGTAGTTATTTAAAATAAAGTTTTCTTTAAATAACTACACAAGAAAATGACATCGATAAAAATATATTTATGATTTGCAATAAGTGTTATGTATATATGTCGAATGTTATTATTAAGTTCTAAATCATTAACTTAAGAGTAGTTACAGCATCTTGAGCTAATTGATTTAGATAAAATAGTAGTTATTCAAATCTACATAAAAAAATGATATCCATAAAATGTTAGACTATGAAATTAGTTATTTATCCCCACAAAAAAATAAAATTAATTTTGTAAAGTGGTAAAGGATAAAACAATATATATGATTAAAGTTAATTTTTTTTAGACCGATAGATATAGATTATTTAATTTTGGTGTTTTAAAGTTATTAAGTTTTGTAAATTCATACACCTCTACCTATAGGAAGATTTGGATTTATATTTGAATATAAAGTATTTTATTCAATTGAAGTATAGTTCCTTGCATTTTGCATCAAATTCTGCTATTATGATTAATAAGGCTGCTAGAATTAAATGCTATCTGGTGATGAAAATTACTTTAATGAAGGAGTTAATTAAGCTATTGTGGGTGTGAGGAACTTAAATTTGAGCAAAAGGAAAATAGATTTCGATGTACAGTGAAAGTAATCTAATCGTTTAAGGATGATGTACATCAAATCCTATATTAGTAAATCAATTTGAATTTCATCATAATTGCTATAAGGTCAAAGATTATTACAAAGCCACCAAAGATCAGATTGTTAAATCTGATAAAATTTTGTCTATCACCCTAATAAGGAAGCTTTTAGGAATAAAGTGAAACAATTCTAAATGTTATGCATAAGCACATTATGAGATTTGAGAGACATTGTTGCTCGACTTATATATTTAAAATTAAGTTTTTCGAGTAAAGTTTTTATCACTTTTATATTCAACTTTTTTTCTAATGAGTATAACCATAAGAAACCTATATAAAGAAAATGGTCTATTAATAAATTCTAAGTTATATGTGTTCAAGAAGAAAAAAGATTAAAGAACGAGAAACTGGATTTAGTTACTCTAGTGACTTAAAGTAAAAAGTGATAAGTAGACAGATGTGTTACAAAGATGAAAAAATGCCAATAAAGAAAATTGCATCAAGTCTTTTATTTTGTTTAACATAAACACATAAGGAAAAATTGCCTAAGGTATAAAAGGGACTCGAAAATGAAGGGAAACTCATTTTGCATAAATCTCTTTTGGTGATGCTCCTAATAATACATGGTGGTTGGACTTATGTTCAAAGGATTATATTCCTATAACCATTTAAGGTTTCATAAAGTCAAGGAAACCAAGAAAAGTAGGAAGAACATCTACTACAGAAATCGCTAAGGACTATGAGGATCATTTTTTGAAATCAAGATTTATTTTAAACCTTAAAAGGTTTTTATCTTTCATTTTAGAAATTTTCTTAAGTTAAAATGAGTTTTGAATTTAAACTTTTTAATTCTATTATTGAAATTTCAAAAGAAAAATTTTCTATTGGATTTTTCATTATTAACTTGGATTTTAATTGTGAGAATAAGTTTGTTAACTATTTACATGATTTCTTATGGTAAAAATATGCTATAGATAAAATTTCTTCGAAGTTGTGGTATAAAGATTGTGTCACATCTCTATATAGAAATTTAGGAGAATTGACAATGATGGAGTTTTTGAAACTCTTGGGTTTGACACTTAAGTTAGTTGCATTAAGGAAGAAGCAAACTAACAAGTCTACAAAAGAGAGCTAAAGAAAGCGCTGTAATTTTAAGAGATCATACACCTTCTCCTAAGTTTGTGGATTGATGCATTAAAATTGTTGTTGATATCTTTATTAAAGTGCCAACTAAATTATTTTTTAAAACTTTCTTAAATTACGAAATAGTTGGAATCCAGCTTAAAACATTATGAACTTGTGTTATCTAGTTAAAGTGACGGCTTATAACCTAAACATAAGGAAACTGGATCTAAGAACAATTAGCAATTATAAGGTATGCAATTAACTTAAAGGGGTAAAGATTATAAATGTCTTTCATATTCAATTAGAATTGTTGAAGTTGGAAATGCTAAGTTTCTTATGGATCATGAATCTAGTGGGAGCGACTTTCCTCTTAAGGTTGACATTTGGGAATAAATTTATTTAGATTAATTTTGTAAAGGACCTGATTGTTTCTCAAAACAAACATACAGAATTAATTAGAGAGCAATCAAATCAAGTACAACCTTTATAATAAATCATTAATCTCACTGATTAAAAGTGTACAAATGTATAAATAATTATAGAATTAAGAAATCAAATGGGTAAGAAACTAACCATTTTTATGACGTGGTTTTTTACTTATAAGAGTCTAATTTTGATATTAGACATAAAGATGATCTTGTTTTCACTAGCCATGAATAGTGAAAATTTCACACTTTGGCATAAAGCTATAATAAAAGAGATGGAACCAATGGCTAATAATCTAGTCAAGTTACTCGTTGAATTGCCTTTTGCTAAATTTGAATGATATATGGTTGACTAATGGTCAAAGGTTTCACTCAAAGTAGATATTGATTACCATGGAGTTTTCTCTCCAGAGTTGAAAAAAAAAAGTTTCATTAAGAATTATCATGGCTTTGTAGCTGATTTTGATTGTGAGTTACATTACATGGTGGTGAAAACAACTTATTTGAATAGGGATCTTGAGACAAGGTATACATGATTCTACTTAGAGGTTTCTTTGAAAGACCAATATGTAGACTAAAACAAACATCCCACCAATGGTATGTAAAGCTTAACAATGTTGGGACATCATTTAGTTTTACTAAAATGTTGTTGATCATTGTTTATACCTTAAAGTCAGTGGGACTAAAGTAATAATTTTAGGCTTATATGTTGGTGAGATTCTCATTGCAAAAGTGATTTGGCTTTGTTACATGAGATAAAAGGTTTTCTTTCTCAAAACTTGATTTTGCGAATTTGAGTGAAACTTCATATTTTATAGGCATAAAGATTCATAGAGATGCAGACATTCAATCTATCTCAGGTAGCCTATATCAAAATAGTTTTAGGAAGAATTAGGATGTAAAGCTATTCACTTATAAGGGCGAAATTGTAAAGGTGATATTTCAATTTGAGCCAATATCTCCAAATAATTTGGAAAAAGAGTATATGAAAGGCATTACATATGCATATAGTATTAGGAGCCTTATATATGATCAGGTTTATACAAAACTTGACATAAGGTTTATAGTAGAAGTGCTTTGCAGATATTAAAGTAATCTTGGCCTTTGACTATGAAAGTTGCCAAATGAATTATATTATAAAGTAATATCATAGGTAATAAAGTTGAGATATTTTATCTCTAGTTTGAGAGTTGTTAACAAGGCCATTAAAGATCTATTGTAACAACTCTTATATATTATGCTTTTCTAAGAATGATAAAATTAGGAGTCATAGCAAGCGAATAGATATAATGTAGCTTGTTGTTAGAGACTCTATTAAAAAGCAAGAAGTGGATATCTGACACATCAGTACAGGTTTAATGATAGTGGATCCCATGACTAAAGCATTGTCGACAAAACAGTTTAAAACTCATGTGGATCATATAGGGCTAGTTAAATTCTGTCAAGATGTCTTTTTGCTTCTTAGATTTGTTAATTTGACATTCTTAGAGTTTATGGATATGTTTTAGTTTGTGCAGATAAAGTTTACATGTCGACTGGATCTTGGATGATTATAGATAATTCATATATAAGGTATTATCACATAAAGTGCTCTTTTAGAGATAATCATGCATTGTAATACATGAAAGGAAATATTTGTTTTAGAATGCTACCATCATGATTCATGCTATGTGAATCTTTAATTGAGTGAGAGTTAGGCTAGAGTAATTTATGGTCATATTAAAGTTTTGGATTTAATTATCATCTATTTAAGTTCTTGGTTTATTACATGGGCCAAATGGGAGAATGTTGGACTTTATGTGGCCTACACGATAATTAAGCAGATCGAGATTAATATTTTAATTAATATTGAGGTGATATTATCAAGTAAATCCTATTCAGATTAACTACTGTAATGTTAAGAGTTAAACTCCACTTCAGTAACTAATTAGAATACCGACTCCATGATGGTAGGGTATAACTCTAATTAGTTTTTTAGTATACGTCCCTAGTCTAGTCTATATAAATTGCCTCTACACCATTATAAGGTAAAGCAATAAAGAGATAGACTAGATGGCTTATAGGGGTGTTTGTTTTCGTGTGTTTAGAGTGAGGTGATGTTCTTAATCAACAATGGCTAGATGTATGCTCTTAATTAAATCTTATTGTTAAGACAACTCAGGTGTCCTTATCTGTGTCTTGAGAGATTTAATTGGCCTAGGGATGGTTTGTTTGTTTATTTGGCTAAGTTGCAAAAGTTGTGCAAATATTGCTCTAGCCAGCTTCTTAACCGATCTTCCAAATCAAGGATTCGAATAGAGGTCGCAATGCGACATTACGGTTGCTATTTAGTGTTTTTAATGCACTCCGTTACTGATATCGCGATCGATATTTTACCATAATTGATCACAATAATGTTTATTATGTCTACAACTGCAATAAACACGATGTGAACAAAACACATCCACCACCACTTTTTAAATCCCTATTCCAAACACTATTAATTCCATCTGTGTAGAGTGATCTTGAATAAGTAACTTCACTATAGATCCAGACATAAAGAAGGTTTTTGACTTTGAGGTAGTTTCAGTTATATTAATGCAAATTTACTGAATACAGTGTCTGACTTACAATAATAGTGAATTCTTTTCACGGTGGTAGGTACACTAGAATTTTTCCTCCTAGAATTGAAGAGGATTTAAGCATTCATTGCAGGCAATAAAACCAGGCTAGGATCAATGTCAGCTATGGTTGCCTTTAAGCTGAACACAATATTCTGAAATAGATAATGGATCCATGTTAATTATACACAATAGAAAAAGATTATATGCGATAATGAAAAAAATAACAATAGTTCAATTAAAATGTGCCTAAGAATATAAGTAAAAGTGCTCCTATGCATACCGGCGATAAGTTAGTAGTAGGTTCAATTAAAACAATGGCTTATCAAATTATAATTTCTCCCGGCATTCATAGGAATACTTTGAAGATTATATGCAATAAGTTCTTATGTTTAATTATAGCTCCAGCTTCAAAGAAAAACATAAAATTCTTTTCATTGTCACTTTAAAACATAATATGTAGGGAAAGTGTTTAAAGAATCTAATAGGAAGTTATTTAACTCAGTTTTAGACATCAATTCTAACCATAAAATACATCCACTTGCTCACCATTAGCAAGTAACGAGGCAAAACTTTTAGTTTTGATTAACCAAACATGAAGTGAAACTTAGCACTGCAAGCATTATATTTTTTTTTATCAATTTCTTGCTTTACACATAACAGAACTGTATTAAAAGAAAGTAATCTGAAAGACAAAGTAACTAGAATGCAAAATAATCTTAAATACGCAGTGGCCATTATTGGAATTGTAAAATAATAGAAATAGATCAAATTGCAACTTGAGTTTTGTTTAGGTCCAAAGCAAGCAGCTCAGCTATAGCTCTCGACCTATATTCACCAGGTGGTTATGTAGCATTCTCTTCTTGTGGACTGAACTGCATCTAGATAATATTGAAAGCTGACTTTATGTAAAGAATTCAGTTGCTGCTGCTAAAAATAATCAATAGATATAACTCTATAAAATAGAGTTATTTAATTACATTATGTGCATTAAAGTTTTCTCAGTCTAAAGGTTTTTATTTATATTTTATAATTTTTAGATATTTTTAAATTAATCTTATTTACTTTATTTATGATTAAATGATATATTAATTTTGTACTTTCATGGGCCTAAAGCTCGAAGGAGTTTTTGAGGTATGATAACATAATAAATAAGCAAAATGGACCCAACTAGGCAACTTTCAAAATATAATTACTCATGTTACTTGCACATCAAGTTTCTCCTTTCTAAGATTTTGGCTATTTATAAGATTTGTTAATGTTAGAGACTTGTAGACTTTAGTTTTATGTTTTTATCCAGTTTCTTAAATAAGAAAGTAACCACCATAATATCCAAAAGCAAAGGAAAGATTTTGTAGAAGCTTGAAGGCTGAAGACCTAGCTAATCCTAATTTTTCTTTTCCTTTAATCCTTTTTAGTGAAACGCTTTTGGTTTTTTAATTTTTATTTTATGAACTAAATTTAATTTTCTAGGCTGACAATGAATCTCATGTAATTCGAATTATTTTATTATCTCTTTTGATATTAATAAAATTTGAGCTATTTCTTCAATCTTGTTTTTAATGTTTTTAGTTATTCAACCTCTAATTAGATTGATTTGATAACCTTAATAAATTTAAAAAATGAAAATTTGTATTCAGACCCAAATTAAATAATATATTTTTTATATTTATTTATTATAATGAATTGATTTGCACGATAGATGAAAATATATGAGCATTTCATCTGTAACTAAATTAGAATATAAATTTAATAAGTTTCTCTTTAATTCAATTCACATAGGGATAATTTGATTAAAAGAGATATTTTTTATAAGATTATTGGATAATACTTATAAATAAATTAGAACTCTATTAAGTTAATAACCCATTATCATTAATCTAGTCAAGAAAGTAAAACTAATTAAAATAAAGTATTGAGTAAAATTGTAATAAGAAGTTTTTATCATTGATTGTTTGCTTGAGTTTTATTTTCTTTTATTTAGTTATTATTTTGTAAATTTTAATAATTTATTTAAATATAATTAATTTTTTATAATTTTAATACTTAATAAAATTAGTAATAATTTTATGTAATATTATACTTTATTTTATTACAATATTACTTGTTTCGGCCTAAGCTTATCTGCAAAATATTCATCCAGATGCACGGTTATCTAAGCTGAACGGTTGTAGGAATATCGAGGTCGAGGTAGAGTTTGGTAGCTGCATTGGAAAATAGGTATAGTTGGCATGTATGCATTGAACGATGAATCAGTAATTAATGTGTAAACGTTTGTCCTAACGTGTGAAAACATCAAACTACTGCAGAGTTGACCCATGTATTTTTTTCACCAATAACCTGACACAAATAAGAACACGATTCAACGATTCATTGACTAAGTCCTCTTCCCCATTTTATTTGTCATCGCAGCATAAAGGATCTTTAGAAGATCGGATTTGCTTAAATCATTAACAAAATGAAGCTTTAGTTGAAATGCACATTGTTTTCTCAACAAGATATTTAGGTCAAATTTCATTCAACTGTACCTTTTCAATGAGAACATCTTGCTTCTCTACGTCATCAGTTCTATTGCTCAATCTAATCTTCATAACAGAAGTGATGGATGAAATGATCCCTGCAACATCTATAGAAAGCAATGAATTAATTTCCTTCATATAATCACACATTAAATAATATAGGGCGTAATCCAAAGTAGACCTGTTTAGTATTTTTCATTTTTGATCCTTCGATACAGAGTGTGATAAGGTATGAAGTTAAAATTATAGCGAGGATATGAAGATGGATCTTCATGAAGCTCCTTAACTTGGGTTGCTCTACTCAGGCACATGTTGTAGCCTCCGAGGATTGCATTGTAGTAGTACCTGCTGTTTTTTCACTTGGTACCTACTCATGGAGTAGAGGCTGCCTTCTTTTTATTTTAAGGCTAACAAAGGTGCATCAAAACCTATAATGTAAAAATGCATGGCATTGTTTTGCGAAGAAATATAAAATGCATATGAGTGACAACCATTAAGGGTTGTTTTGCAAATTAAGCGATATATTTTAGAGTCATGCAAATATAATTTGAATCCAAAGAATCTTAAAATACTAGTGCGTTAGTGCCCATGAACTGAAGACTCATAAGATTATTCGACTCAGCAGGAAACTCATGTAACTAATGTAACTGCCTGTAAGTTTATAAAGGATAGATTCGACAAATTAGATTCAGGTAAGGTTTCAAGATATTGCAAAACATGACTGACAAATTAGATTCTGGTATGGTTTCCAGATATTGCAAAACATGCAGAGTTTGCTTACATAAAATGTAAATATAAATATTGCAAAGTAAATGATAGAAAAATATAAATATCGAATGCAATGTGATCAACTTTAAAAAGATCTAATTCAAAGTGAGTTGCGGCAAGAAAAAACCGAGGAAAAATAAATACCTAAATAAGTGCAAAAATAATGTTTAACAGTCTAACATTGATAGTAAATTTGGTTAAAATATATAGAACAATGGAAGTAAATGTAAAGGTAGTTTATGGGTATAGCAGTAGAAATTGGGAAGAAAACCTAAATAATGAAAGATTTCCTTGTAGATAATGTTTCTTATTTCATTGATATGGGTTCCAGCTTCATTTTGGATTAGGACCTTTAACCCTTTCCTTGATATTACCCTTGAAGAGCTGCATACATTTGGCGATACGTGAACACAGGTTTAGGCAAAAAAAAGAAAAAAATTGACAATGTCAAGTTACTTTGCCTTAACGTTGTTGATGATCATTCCGTAACATAGTCTAACAAGAAATTGTTGTCTAAAACAAATGGTTTTTTTGTTGTTGTTTTATTATAAAAATAATCCTAGGAATGAAGACTTTTTCATCGGAGGGCCACCAAAGACAATCACACTCTCAATGACATTTGAAGCCAATTGGTGACTAACAGTGTAGTGCCGTTGTATAATCTTGAGCTCTGACTAATATTTCTTAAAAGCATGATAACACTAACTGTAGATGTGGTTCATGGTAAGGAATACCGAGAAACTTCAATGAATTCAGAAATTCACTAGGTAAAGTGATTCTTGGTTATCCATTTGATCTGAACCTTCTGAAATGTAATTGTTACTTGAATAAGTTTTGGTTGTACTTGGAAGCAAAGATAACTTGTGAGAATTAATTGAATTTACGGGTTTCGGCTATTGTTCGAATCTTCTCTATTTTCTACTCGCCCACTTCATGTATATCTATCTGGGTCACATAGTTACACAACACAAATAACTCTTATGCTTTATTTTTTTTTTTCATGAATTCACCCTCCATTTGATGTCTACAACTATAATTAGGGAAAAGGAATAAAGAGCAAAGAAATGGGAGCTCAAAATATAAGGCCATCATCGTAACGAACCCCCAGATGACAAGAGGCATGCTTGACTTAAAAATATTCTCGATTGGGATTTTTGATGTGATAGAGTGAGAAAAAAAAGTTTTTCTTGTGTTTGATTAGGGAAAGTCGTCAGATGAATTGCTCGTTTGACTAATCTTTGATGGCCACCAAGAGGTGGCTAAAGATTTGGAGTCACTAATGACCATTTAGGCTAGATATGATCAGGTACTTATTAAAATCGAAATTTCGAGCTACAAAACTCAAAGACTTAATTTTAAGGTCTGTGTGTGCTAGAGTTTGGTAAATAAGTATTGGAGTCATTTATGCATAAGGATTAGCATCCCCATGACGCCTTAAATCAGTACCATCTACCATAACTTATTGCAGTTTTGGTTTTCTCGATTTTATATTGTCATTATTTTTGTATAATCCCTAGGTTCCCAAGTTTATGATCTCAATCGGCTCCTCATGGGCCAAGATCTGTTTCTCTACTTGCTCAATCAACCTTAATAGATTCGATGGCACAGGATTTTCTTTGGAATCTCCTTTGGAATCAACCTTACCACAGCAAACCAGCTGTTCAAAATTGATCTCCAAAATTTTGGTAATATTACCCATGTCATTTTCATCCGAACACCTACAAATATGAGAAAAGAACAATATAGATGAAAAACTTGTATAGAAAGGCTTGAGAATTGGAAAGAAAAGTAAAAAATGAGACACAAGAGATGAAATGCATCATTCTTAGTCATTTTCATTGATAATACTTGATAAAATAAGCCCAAACAAGGATCCCACAATGCTTTTGGGTATAAGCGTGTAGTTTAGTTCATAGAATTACTTCAAATCAGACTTAAAGAGTATGGAAATTTCTATCATAGTCTAGTTGTTTAGAACAAATTTTGATGCACTCGGAAGAATCCAATTATCTATCCTTGATGTTCTTAGCTCATCAATGGCATTAAAAAGCAGTTACCAAATGCCTTATCCAGTATGATCACCATACCTTCAGAACCAATATTCTTTTCTGGTTTGGATTCATGAGTCCTCCTAGCTTAAAACTCTTCTTTTCTGGTAACTTGACTACTCAATCTATGACTGAACTTGCCCACTCGACCAACACAATCGACACCTTTGCTTATGGGGTTAGTGTTGGGGCAAGACAACAATCCCATATCGATTAGCCAAAGATATGGACTATGGCTTATAAAGCAAGGGCCACCCTTTCCCTATTAAGGCACCTTTTCTCAAGGGACAAAACTGTGAGGACAGTATGTGCACTTTTCAAAGCGAACAATACCTCATAGCAAGCGCAGTCCGACAATCCTTGCATCAACAATGGTGCTATCTGTGGGAACTGACAAACGATAGGCTCATAGCTGAAATCTCATTCAGGCATATAAACGGCCAACACCAAGTTACCACGTAAACATGCCTATTCAACTTACACAGTGGTAACTTACCCACTCAATACGACTTACATCGTGGCAAACTTGCCTACTCCATCTATAACTTACACAGTGGCAAACTTGCCCACTCAATCTACGACCGAATTTGCTCGCTCGACTTACATAGTCCACACCCTTGTTGGGGGCTAGTGTTGGGGCAAAACAATAATCCCATATCAATTAGATAAGGATATGGACTAGGGCTTATAAAGCAAGGGCCACCTTTTCCTATTAAGTCACTTTTTCTCAGAGGACAAAATTGTGAAGGCAGTCTGTACAC
>JBBYHK010245381.1:7225-20673 GCA_038382065.1 Adansonia grandidieri | reverse complement strand
ACGGTCACCAAGCTTGCATTAAAAGACTTGAACTCATGTATAAGGAATCTCAAGAGTAATTACTTCGTAAGAATGAAGAAATCAAAGTTAGATTGTCGGATTAACAAGCTATTGTTCAAGGTTTTGAAGGAAAAAAGGTAAACAAGCACAATCGATGCAGGAAAAGAATCATCCAATCCCCAAAGCAACTCAAATAGTGGTACTAAAGCCACTAATGCTCAGAAAAGGGCATTGCATGGACAAATCCTCTGGCAATAAATATCCTATCAATTCAGTCATTTATTTAACCCTGTAGCAGTATCCCACCTGGTCCAAGGATTTCAAGGAGCAGACTTTTCATCGGTGAGGCCTATAATCCTGGATTCGATAAGCAAATATAGTATGAAAAAGTAAAGAGGTCCTCAAAAAATGATAAAGACTTAAATAAGTATCAGCCACTAAAGAAGTATCTTTGAGCTATTGAAAGAACTGACAAATTTAGGACCATGGACGCAAAACCATTAGGGTTAGTTTTAAGTCTTGTTATCCCATCTAAGTTTAAAGTACCTAATTTTGAAAAATACAATGGGACTAGCAACCCTACTACCCATCTTTGCATGCACTACCATAAAATGGCTAGATATGAAGAAAATGAGAAACTACTAATTCATTGCTTTCAGGATAATCTGATTAGGGTAGCTTTTCGATGGTACATAAGGCTGGATCCTGTGAGAATTTAGATGTGGGTGGATCTAGCTCGTGTTTTCCTTAACTAATACAAGCATGTAGCCGATTAGGGTTTAAATCACCTCTTGCTCATGAATATGGAAAAGAAAGCCTTTGAGAGCTTTATGCAATATGCTTGAGGTGAAAAGAGGAGGCAACTCAAGTTTATCCTTATTTGATTGAAAAAGAAATGATGGTCATGTTTGTTGGTGCCTTGTGAACTCCCTACTATGAAAGGTTGATAGGAAATGCCATAAAAAAAGTTTTCAATATGGTTATATCAGGTGAAATAATCAATAACACTATCAAAAGTGGCAAGATATCCATCGGAGAATCATCCGAATCAGTCAAAAAGTGAACAAATAAAGGTAAAGAGAAGAAGTTAAATGCTATTAGCAAAAGTCATGCCAGGTTTAGTCCAAATCCACTTATGGTGCAAGTTATGTACCTTCTGAACATATTGAATTTGAATTTTAACCCTTACCCGATAGCACCATAATCAATTCATGCTGCAAAGTTCACTCTAATAGTAAGTTTTACACTAAATCCCATTTAAAATGTGGCCCAAAGTGCATAATTTCATAACATGAACAATGCAAGAGCTCCAAACAATTAGCAAGCACCTTGAGAAAGAAAGCATTTTGAGCCATTCCCATACTCCTATAAAGAGATCTACACTTGTCTATTAGCAGGTCCTTTAGTGGCCCCAATATTCACAAACCCAAGATCACCATCGTATCCCAAGTAATACGATAAGAATGCCTATTGTGAGTACCATGCTAGAGCACAAGGTCATTTCATTGAAAATTGCACCTTATTTAAGAAAAAGGTACAGGGTATGCTAGAAAAAAGTCTGATCAAGGTCGAATAAGGGCCTAGACCAAATGTTAAAGCCAATCCACTTCCTAATCATGCTGAATCAGGAGTGAATGCGATAATTAATGAAAAAGGTTGCAAAATGAAAAGAAGCATTAGGGAAGTTAAAACATCAATTAGCAAGGTCTGGCAAGTTTTTGTGAACACACACCAAATATCAAAGCAAGGAAATCATTAGGCCATCTTGCTGCCACTGCGGTTAAGGGCATGATTTGTAACATTGCCCATCGTTCTTAGAAATGGTCCAAAAGATGATGGACTAGTCTGAGATTAAGTTCTATGAAAAGTGGGATGAATACATCAATTCGTCTATTAATGCCATTAACGAAAAGAGAACTACTAGTGGCTAGATCTTAAATTGTTTTCCTTTCATGTGCATGGAAAATAGAGCTGATGAAAGCTTCAAACAACATGCTTTGAGATGGATGGAAGAACCTGCCTGGATTCATTTATTGTTGATGGAAAAAAGATGACTGTCAGATTTATCCTACATTACATGGCCCTTATTATGAAAAAGTAGCAAAAGCTTCCCAAGGATCTTCACAGATGTAGTCATATTATGTAGAAAGATTGTCAAGGCCATGAAAAGTGAATCAGGCAAAAGAGATATCTACAAAGGCAAAGGGAAAGGAAAAAATGAAGGTAAGTTGACAACTAAAATCTAGCACTAAAGCTAATCCATCTCAAACTCAAGCTAAGTTTGATGTAAGTAGAACGGCCTTTTAAGAGAACTGTGAGATTGTAATAAACATAGAGGAGGTCAGAATGCTAATGAATTGGGTCTGGTAAATCTTGGTGTAAGCTGAATTGGTTAATGGGGTCATAAAAACAAAATATGGAACCAATAACTTTTATGATTTCCACACTATCCATGGCTATACTCTGTAAACATGCAAAGAGTTTTATGCTATGGTTCAAAAGATGATGATCAAGGGTACCATTGAATTCTATGATAAAAAGTAAACCTCATATATTAAGTTTGCAAATGCAATACCATTTGTCAGCACTATGGAAAAAAAAGAGCAATCCTCCTTATAAGGCTGGCAGCCATTGGTCTTGTTCAACAACTAATCGAGGGTCAAAGCTACCATTGTTTAGCTTCTGCCAAAGATGATCACTCAACTTCCATCCTCTTTTCTTTATAAGGACAACAAAGCAATTCCTTGGAATTATGAAAATAAAGCCTTGATCACTAATGAATTTAGTTAGTAAGGTGCGAATGTTGATCTTTCAAGGGTAAGCCACCTAACTTAGAGTGGCAGATGTTATGCCCAGTAGTATCGAGAAATGAAACTCAACAAGAAAATACTAATTTTGTTCCTTAAATATTAAAGTCTGCAACTAAAGAATCAGATTCGATAGTTGTCAAAGAACCAGTGAGTGAGAAAGAAACCACTGAATTCCTTAACTTTATTAAGCATAGTAAATATAGCATTTTTGATCAGTTGAACAAGTAACTTGCCAAGATATCTGAGCTATCACTACTCCTGAACTCTGAAGCTTATAGGAATGCCTACCTCAAGGTTTTAAACGAGGCCTATGTCCCTCCCGATGTCTCTATAAATGAGTGGATCACCTAATGAGCAACATCACTGCTGACAATTACATATTTTTTAGTGATAGTAAAATCCCTCATTGAAGAAGGGGAAAATATAAAGCCCTTCACATCACAACATACTACAAGAGCACCATGTTGCCTAGGGTTCTCATTGAGAATAGGTCAATTCAAAATGTAAGGCCCATGTCATGCTTAAGTACGCTCTCCCTTGACGCATCTTATATCCATAATAGTCGCATAATGGTGCGAGTATTCGATGGAATGTTGTAGGAAACATCACTATTCCATTCCAAATTGGCTAATGCACTTATGAAGGAGACTTTTATGTGATGAATATTGCTCCATCATACAATTACCTATTAGGAAAGCCTTAGATTAACTCTGCAAGGGCAGTGCCACCATCATTATGCCAGAAGTTAAAATTCAACATCAAAAACAAAGTCATTAATATTAGAGGAGAAGAAGATATCATCGTTGCTACCTCAACCAATGCTTTACCAATAAAGATATTCCATAATCTTTATTTCAATCTTTTGAGTTTGTCAATGCCACTTATGTCAAGGAAAGGTTATCAATGGTTAAGCCTCACCTATCAAAAAATACTTATATGGGTCTAAAGTTAACTATCGACAAGGTGCCTAGGTTGGAAAGGGACTTAAAAAACACCTCAAAGGGATTACCAAAGCCTTGAAAGTTGTCAACTAGATCGACAAAAAGGGTTAGGATTCCAGCCTAGTAAATAGCAGAAAAGAAAACAAGCTCAAAAAACTCATGAAAGAAGAATGATCAATTTGTTAGCACAGGATGTAGGATATGAACCGATTGTATTGCCATCATTTCGCGAAAGTTTTCACCCCAAAGGACATGTGAATATGGGCTTCGCTAATGTTATGCTCATACTGAGCAAAGAATTTGGGGATTTCTCCATCAATGCAATAGATGAGCTAGAGATTTCAATGATGGACTAAGAGATAAGCCTGTGCCCTTTAGGATTTATTCCAAGTGTTTAGACTAAAACTAAGATTCTTGTACTATTCAAGTCTGTTTCAAAGTAAATGTTATAAACTAAACCTACATGCTTTTGCCTAAAAGTATTGTAGGATCGTTTGTGTGGGCATCTTCTATAAGTATTATCAATGAAAATAATTAAGCATTGTGACATCCTTTGAGTTCATAGTTCTTGTTAACTCTTAGACTTTTCTCTACATATTTTCCACCTATATTATTTCTTTTCCATATTTTCAGGTACCCTAATAAAGGTGGCATGAATATTCATACTGAAACTTCGAAAATCAATTTCAAGCAACAGATCTGCATTGGTAAGGTCAAGGCTAAAGAGAATTTTGAAGAAAACCCTATACCCCTAGACCTACAATGACTAATTGAACAAGAAGAAAAACAAATATTACCTCATGAAGAACCCATAGAAACCATAAACCTTGGAACAAAATGAAATTATAAAGAAGTCAAAATCAGAACCTCCATAAAATCATCAACTCAAGTCAAACTAATAAGTCTCTTATAAGAATATAGAGACGTGCTTGCCTAGCCTTACCAAGACATGTCTGGATTAAACACTAATATTGTGGTCCACAAACATCCCTTCAAAATCGAGTGTAAGCCCATACAATAAAAGCTTAGAAGGATGAAACCCAAAATGCTTCTAAAAATTAAAAAAAAGTAAAAAATCAATTTAAGGCAGGATTTCTTGAAGCAGCTAAGTATCCTAAATGGGTGGCCAATATAGTCTTAGTTCCCAAAAAAGATGGTATAGTAAGGATATGTGTAGACTACAAAGACCTAAACTAAGCCAGCCCAAAAGATAATTTTTGTTACCTCACATCGACTCCCTAATAGACAACACTGCCAAAAACACACTATTTTCTTTTGTGGATGGATTTTTGGGTTATAAGTAACTCAAAATGTTAGTTGAAAACATGGAGAAGACCATCTTCGTGACCATGTAAGTCACTTTCTGCTATAAAGTGATGCCCTTTGGGCTCAAGAACGGTGGGGTAACCTACCAAACAGTAATCGTAACATTGTTCCATGATCTCATGCACCGAAAAATTGAGGTCTTCATGGATAATATGATTAGCAAATTGCCAAAGGAGAATGAACATATGGCTAATTTACGGAGACTCTTCAAACGGCTTCATAAATACTAGCTCAAGTAAAACCCCATAAACTGTAACTTTGATGTCACATTTGGCAAGCCATTAGGCTTCATTGTAAGTAAAAAAAGAATATAAGTCGATCCTGACAAGGTCAAAGCTATATAGAATTTACCACCATCAAATGTAAAAAGAAAGAAGGGAGTTTCTTTGAAAGATTAAACTACATAGGGCGATTCATATCTAAGTTGACCGACAAATGCGATCTAATCTTTTAGCTGCTCCGAGAACAAAATCTCAAAGAATGGAATGAAGAATGCCAAAAAGCCTTCAATAAAGTTAAACATTACCTTTAGAAACTTCTAGCACTCATGCTACTAATGTCCAATTGATTTTTAATCTTGTATTTACCCATTTTTGACAAGTCGATGGGCTATGTATTAGGTCAGCATGATGAGGCAGGTAAGAAGAAATTGGCTATCTACTACTTGAGTAAGAAATTTCATAGAATATGAAAACAATTATTCAGCTATAGAAAAGTTATGTTATGTTCTAGCTTAGACAACCTAGAGGTTAAGATAATAAATATTGTACCACACTATGTGGCTGATCACCAAATTCAATCCCATCAAGTATTTATGTGAAGCTCCCGCCTTGTCAGGGAAGTTAGTCAAGTGGTAAGTCCTACTTTTTGAGTACGACATCATGTATGTGAACCAGAAAACCATCAAGGGTAGTACAATAGCAGACTTCTTAGCAAGCTAAGCAACAAATTACTATTAGCCTCTAGACTTTGAATTTCTTGACGAAAACTTGATGTACAAATCCAAGGCACAGGACATTGTTAAGTGCAATTCATTTTAGAAAATGTACTTTCATGAAGCCTCAAATGTGTTAAGGGATGGAATTAGGGCAATTCTTACCTCTTCTGATGAAAACCACTACCCTTACACTGTAAGACTGAACTTCAATTGCACCAACAATATAGTTAAATATGAAACCTACATCATGGGACACTAAGCAGCCATTGCAAGGAGTATCTGAACACTGCAAGTATTTAGCGATTTAGCCCTCGTCATCTACCAACTAAAAAGAGAATGGTAAACTTGTGATGCTAAATGATCCATTATTGGAATCTGATCTCAAAACATAGAAAAAAGTTTGATGATATTAGCTTTTAACATTTACCGTGAGAAGAAAACAAAATTACTGACGCCTTGGCTACTTTTTGTCTATGTTCAAAGTCAATCAAGAATCAAACAATACACCTATTTAGATGAGTATTTACACAGCCCTAACACATTGTTAGAATGTTGAAGAATAGAAGGATGGTTTGCCATGGTATCATGACATCTTTTAGTACATCAAAGATCAACAATACTTAAAAAGCGCTACCAAAACAAACAAGAAAACTATCTAAAGGATAGCTACGAGCTTCGTTTTGGATGGTGAAATTTGGTACAAGAAAGGTTGGGATCAGGTACTACCCTGGTGCATAGATGCCTCTGAAGCCATAAGAATTTTCAAAGAAGTCCATGAAAGAATTTACGATATGCATGCTAATGGACACCAAATGATGAAACAAGTCATTCAATCAGGCTACTATTGGTTGGCTCTTGCAAAGTATTGCATTAAATATGCCTAAAAGTGCCACAAATGCCAAATCTATGTGGACAAAATCCATGTCTTGCCTTTAACTCTACACGTTATGATAGCTTCATGGCCTTTTTCAATATGAGGCATGGACATGATTTGACCGATTACCCTTAGGGATTCTAACGGGCACCATTTCATTCTGGTTGCTATAATTATTTCACCAAGTGAGTAGAGGCAGCTTCTTATGCCAATGTCACTAGATCTGTTGTACAAAAATTTGTCAAACAAGACATTATTATAGATATTATCTTTTCAAGCAAATCATTACTGATAATGCATGCAACATGAAAAACAAAATGATACAAGCATTTTGTTCTCAGTTTAAAATTAAGCATCATAATTTCATCCCAGATCATTAAAAATGAATGAGGCAGTTGAAGCAGCCAATAAGAATATCATGAAGATATTTAAAAAGATGGATAAGACATACAAAGATTGGCATGAAAAGTTACCTTTTGCATTACATGCCTATCACACAATAGTATGAACTTCCACGAGTGTTACCCTTTTTCCTTAGCTACGGCATAGAGGCTATCCTACCTGTTGAGGTCAAAATCCCTTCACTCAAAGTCTTGATGGAATAACAACTTGAAGAGGCCGAATAGGTCAAAAACCAATATGAACAACTTAATCTTATCAAAGAGAAAAAAATAAAAGCCATCTATTATTGGCAAATGTATCAAAAGTGCATAATGAGAGCCATGACAAAAAATCCATCCATGTCAGTTCAAAGAAGGTGACTTGGTACTCTAGCAAATTCTCCTGATCCATAAAGATGCTTGAAGAAAATAGACCCTAAATTGGGAAAAGTCATATGTGGTGAAACGTACATTTTCCAGAAAAGCCATAATCTTAACTGAGATGGATGGCAGTGACCTACCTAACCTTGTGAACTCTGACTCTGTTAAGAAATACTATGCTTGAAAGGATTTTAGGATGAAAACCCCAAAGGGTGTCCTATTTTTCTTTTTCATTCCATTTAAAAAAAAAAGAGAGAGAAAGCTAGCTTAGGTTGAAAACCTGAAATGACAGCTTTAGTGTCCAGACTCCCTTACCTGAACTAAGTCAAGAATCAATTTACCTCATATTCACAACATTGATCAAGACACTAAATCACAACCTAATTCACCTATTCTATGCCAACCTACCCCACCAAATCTCATCCTTACCTACACTTGAAAAATGAAAACTACCTAACCTTGAGGCCTTTATCCCATCATGGGGCAATTTGAAGAATCTTTTTGTGAGTCAGCCAATGCCAAAAAGATTAAATGCTAGAGAAAGGTTTCTAAAGACACGTAACGAAAAACCCCTCTAAGTTCTTTTGTATCTCAAAATCTTTTATGATCCTATAATTTGTCATAACTTGTACATTCTTTTTTTTAAATGAAATACAACCACTTGATTTCTTGGAAAGTCCTTTTAACTCTTGCATCCCATGTTGCATCATGTTTATCTTTTAATTGATAATGCTTGATAGATGAATGAAACTGATAATAGGATTTCCTAGCATTACTTAGAAAGATGGAAATTTTTTAGGAATATTTGTTCTATGTTTAAATACCAAGAATGAACCTTGGAGGCCACCATCGTTTTTACCTATAAACCTTGCATTCTAAAAATGTGCTCAAAATATCCTTCTAGTGAATCCTAGCCTAAAGACAAAGGGCCAAAGTTTTTTTGAAACTGTCATCCTCAATCGAAACTTAGAACAGTCCACCTAGACTGCCAAAAACACCTTTTAAATCATAGTTGACAAAAAAACCCCCTCATACTTGTCAGTTAACTTAATACAATAGAAGTCCCCAATCATGAGCCATCTAAACTTAGGATAACAATTAGAAGCCATATGTACCTTCAATAAACAACTTTTGCTTTCAAAGTATTTAAAATCTAAAACAAGGTTGGTTAATCCTAGGGTAAGAGATCACTTTATCAACCTATTGCAGAGTAAACAATTGGAGAAAGCCAAAATTGACCACTGGATTATAATTTAAAATCATCACTCTTGCATCAACTTAAGCATGTATTTGCATCCTCATGCATTATATAGCATGTAACATCCTTCAGGTGCTAGCTCCTGCATATAAAAGTCAAATTAGTGAGGAACCTAAAGTGCAATTTCTTGTTCTCGAAAAACCTTGAAAGGCCCTAAGTAAGTATCTCTGACCTTACAAGCTCATTAAAAATCATCTAAGAGAGTTATCTAAACTCATTTTCCAATAGTCCTCAAGGAGTAGGAATTTTACGTATCTTGGCCTTCAAAGAGCGACAATTTTCTTTTCCTACCTCAGTCCATAAAGAGCTAAATGCCTATGAATCAAAGCCCACACAAGCTGGTGGCTCCTATTTGAGGGGTCAAACCCAAGAAACAACCTACTTCAGTCCACAAAAAGCTAAATGCCTATCAAATCAAATCCCACACAAGCTGATGGCACATGTTTGGGGAGTCAAACCAATGAAACAACCTACCTCGATTTACAAAAAGCTTGGATGTCTATTGAGTCAAAGCCCACACAAGTTGGTGGCATAGGCATTTTTTTAATTTTATCATTATCATTTTTATCAGCATTCATTTCTTAAATAAAAAACCATCAATTTTGTCAAAAATCATCAAAATCTTATTTTGGCAAGAAATTACCAAATTTTTGTTTGTTTAAGTATTTTAATCTCATTTTTTGAAAAATGTAAAAATCAAATTTTCTCTCTCTATAATTGTTTTAAAATTTTCAAAATCTAAACCTAGCTTTAACGCCTCAATCAGCAATAGATCCAAATGTTAAAAATTACTAACTTGGTTTTTTCTAAATAATTAATTATAATTACTAGTTACATCCCAATTGACCTTCTCTTGTCCCTTTTTTTGTATAATTTATTATATGCAATATTATCTTATTTTACCTTTGCCTTACTAATATGTTTTTCTTCGTGGTGTCTATTTTTGCATTCATAATTCCAAATTGGTAATGTTTCATGTCGGTATCTCTATAGTGTATTACTCAAAATATTCATTCTTCAAAGTAAATCTGGATATCATTTTTGTCAAAAAAAACTTTATGTTTCCTACCTTTTCACAGCCACATGGGATTAAAACTTTCATAACACCTGAATTTATTATTTTACACAAGTTCATACATAAAAGGTGATTATATCAAAAATAATGATAAGTTAAAACACAGAAGCCAAAATCGATATAAGACAAAGCTAGATGGTATCGATTTCGAGCATCATGGGGTGCAAATCCTTATCCTAGTGCAACTAACTCTTGAACCCAATTGATAAATCTCTAGACCAAGTAGACTTTGGAATTGATTTTTTGAGTTTTGTAACTCAAAAGACTGGTTTCAATAAGCATCCACTCATTCCTAGCCTAAATGATCGATGGCGACTCCAATTGTTAACTACTTTTTAGTGGTCACTCAAGATTGAATAACTGAGTGATTCATCCAATGGTCTTTCCCATGATCAAAACTCAAGAATCTATACTTTTTACTTTCATGACATCATACAAAAAGACTTCTAGTTAATAGGATATTTTCTCATCAAGAATTTTATCATCTTTTATATATTAAGTCATTCACGCTTCCCATATTATGAGATTTTAAGGGAAACATTAAGACAAAGGTGATATGAAGCTAATTAGGCTAAAACCTTCTTTTACTATGGACAATATGGTGTTCGTTTACCACTAGCCCATACAAATTGTCTTTTTAAGTTTGATGCTAATGAAATGAAGCATGTAATACACATAAAGAAAAACAATAAGCCAATAAAAAAGGCAAAACATATTGCAAAAATAAAGAAAAAAGACAAAAATAGATTACTTGGATTTTTCTTGAAAATAGGTATCATGATGCCTGGGGGTGAATACAAATAGCCAAGGGCAATATCACTTACCTACTGAGGCCGAAGTTGATGCAGACAACATAATAGTCTATCCGGACTAAATTTGTCCCTAACAAGGCAATGCGATACCTTTAAGGACAAAATTAGTGGCACTAGTGATGATGTACATTTAACATCATCTGGGAATCTATGGATGTCTAGCCATTGATTAGACAACATAACTTCTTGTCCTTGTTATATTTGTTAAAGAGTGTAATGCCATTTAGGACAATGAGGGAAAATTGGTGGCAATGTTCATTCATCACCACCTAAAATCAATAGGTGTTAGCCATCTTTAGGACAAAATAAAAATATGGCTTTGAAAAAATAAGTTGCATGGTGCTTTTCTAGGATAAAGATGGGTACATTGGTGATGGCATTATTTGTCATCACCTAAGGAATAATGGGCATTGCCATCCATTAGACAGCTTAACAATGTGTGTAGACATTTTATTTTGTTTGCACCCTTATTGACTTTCTCTCAATTTTAAAGGTTAAATGGAATTTCTTAGGACTAGATTCTATCAAATAAGTTATAAATGATAAAAAGGTTTGATTGACATGTTGGTTAACTTCTATGAGCTTAGTTTAATATAATAAGGCATCTGAGCTTAATTGTCTAATTTATGAGGTAGGTGCTAGATTTGAAAAACCAAGACCCAAGTCTAAAAAAATCTAAGAATCTCAAAAGTTATCTAGTATGTCTCTTAAAGTAATTAGAGTGCTTATTGATGACATTTCGATAAAAGAAAGATTTGTTTTAGAAGTTGAAATCAAAAATCAAAGAAAGTGGCAAAGTCAACTAGGATTTCAAAATTTATTACACCAAAATAAAATTAAACATGGACTTTAGGTTAAAAAAGGTGTAATCAAAATTGGGTTATGAAAGACCTTAGGAAATTAGAATGCTAAGAACTCTTGAGGACTTAATCCGAGAAGTCTCAAAGAAAAAATTTTAGATTTTTTAAAAAAATGTCATTAGGATACATTTTTATTGTAGGATGGAACATTCGATTGCATTTTTATATTGACGTATCATGATCAACTGGGTGTTAGAAAAATTTTTACAAGAACAGTATATGAATAATAACCCCTAGCCGAATTTGCCGTGTGATAAATATAGGGGACTATTCATCCATTCTTTAAAGGTTAATTACTCATTTCCCATGTAGGTTAGTTAATGGAAGTTAGGTGGTTAATAGTTAATCCTAAGGCTACCTATAGTTGACTTAGAGTTAGCTTACCCCTTAAAGTCTATAAATAAATGGTTATGGCTATTCATTAAAAAGGGACTTTCACATAGTACTTTCAGAAATATTTTCTAAATTCCTCCATTCTCTCAAAGGGGATCCAAATGAGTAAAGCTTGAAAGGTAAGCCTTTCTCCTTACTCTCTTAAATTCTTGCTTGATCATTATGATTTTCATCTTGATTCATGATCTATGTTGCTTAAAGCTTGGCTATTATGATTTCTTAATCTTTTTTAATCAGCCTTGGCATTTGAATTTTGCTTAAGCTTTTAAAAGCCACATCGAATAGAGCTTGATTCTTTTTAAAATTTTGATTTGGTAATCATGAATTAAAGTTGGTTTTGATATGGTTAGTGTCAATTAGGAACGAAGTGAAGAAATTGATAAGTATCTATTCGGTTTTAATGGTGTTGTGATATGTGGAAAAAATTTGCTGCATGTGAGTTTTAATGATTAAAAATGAGATCTAAGCTTTATGCCTTCCTTGGAACAATAAAGAGTAAATGATTGATGATTGTGGAGGCTTGGCAAATCTCATGGCCATTGATAAAATTAGCAATGCATGCTTTGATAATCACATAGCATGTTTTTAAAGCATGATGTGGTTAATGATAATTGCAATTAGCTTTAATGAATATATTATATAATTGCTTTGCACAAGGTTTTGCTAGGTTAATGTCATGTTTAAAACATTTGGACAAGTGTTGATTGGAACTCATGCATTATTATATAATTTTCTTCAATTTGGTGAATCATGATGAAGTGGTTTTGATTATGACATGTTACATTTAGATGATGATGTTAAATTGGATTTTTTTTAAGTGTTAGGGCAAATAGTTTGCAATATATGAATAGTGAGCTTGAATTTTCATGATAAGTATTTGACTACGATAGATTGATGTTATATCTTGTATTCCTTTTATTTTATATGTGTTAGGTAGTTTAGTAAGTGTTTGATAAAATATTTGTATTGTGTTAGTTCTTGTGTTTACATAAAATATCTACCAAAGGCAAAGTTTGTTTCACTAATTCAATGGGTGAGTCAAGGTTTGGTTTGTTTAATAAGTTTTCTAATGAGCAACTCAGGGATATTAAATAAAATAGCTTGATTTTAAGCTGATTTGGAGCAAATAAAAATGTTTTTTAAGTACTAAAATATGTTTTATTGAGTCTAAACTTGGTGAGCTTAGATGTGAGTCATAATATGATATTTAGATGAGTAAAGTTATGTTGTTTAGAGTCACTATGTTTGTTGATTACAGCACATAAGTGAGTGGCATTGGTATGCCTTTCACTTGTTGGAAATAAATAATATTGAATAAAAGTGATAAAAGCGGAGACATTCACATGATTCCAAAGCATATCACTAATGTTGGAAAACATAGTTATAGGTTGAGTCGCTTAA
>JBBYHK010244726.1:0-16562 GCA_038382065.1 Adansonia grandidieri | reverse complement strand
ACAATATTTTATTTGTCCCTAAAGGTGCTTGGATAAGGGAGTTATGACTTTTCAAATCTTTACTACCTGAAACCCCAGAAAACAGCATTAGCGTACTGCTCGGGTCATTTTAGCCCACCAGATAATTTTTCTAGTATTTATAAATATTTTTCCTAAAAAGTGCATGAAATTCTCTTTTTAGAAAGATAGTTTGTGATTTAATGATTCTAAATGACTACATGATGATTTTTCAAAGTTTATTGCACCCTTTCCCCAGCACGTGCTGTTAGTGCCAAACCAAACCCGAGTTCAAATATTATTTCCTCCTAGAAAGAAATTTTTTGAGATTTTTGGAATATTTTTATATTAATCATTGTCAAGTTACCTTTCCAACAGTACCTCGTTTTCCACTTAAGCCCTCAGATTAGTTAAAAAAATTTTTGAGAAGTTGGATAGCATGATGTTGTCTCCTATTTTTGGCATTAAGTAAAATTAATAGATTTTCTTCAAATTCCCTTTTCAAGGCATTCGAGTCCCATAAGGCTCAAGTTAGGGCCAAATGCCTTCAAAAAAAATTTTAATTAATTTTATCCTTTGTTTAAATTATCGATCTTAATTTTCAAATCCATCCTTTAAAAAGACATATCCAAAAAACTATTTTTTTTCCAAAATTACCTAATTTTCCCTTGCACATGGATCTCTCAACCTCCCCTCTTAAAAATCCTCCAAAAATTGAGCTTTTCTCTCCCGTAAATCACCTTGAAATTTCCAACCAAAATCTTGATTTTCACACCTTAAGTGACCAATGAGTCCAAATGCATCTCAAAATTGTCAATTTAATTATTTCTAGAATAATTGGTACAATTATAAGATACATCTGACCGTCCCTCCTTTATATGTTTTTATGTGTTTATTTTATGAAATGCTCATTATTGATTTACTAAAATATTTCCTTTGTTGATGACAATTTGTGCATTCACATATTTAATTAAATCTTTTTCAAATTATCGAGGCAATGTTTCTACTGATATCCCTCTAGTGCTTGATACAGAATGCCTTTTTTAAATTAAATCCCAAAATATTTTAACCTTATGTATCACCATCCCCCCAAGATATGTAATGGTATTAAATTCTTTTTACAAAAACTGAATTTACCTTTTTTCTTTAAAAAATTCATGCATCACAAAAAGGGGATTATACACATTTAGTGACGTAACAAAGATCGAGAAAATTCAAGATCGAGATATTATATACCAAAAGGCCACGTATAAACAAATCCCAAACCTTCCAAATGAACTTTGGAACATGTGGGCTATAAAATTGAATCTTTAAATTTCTTAACTTGAGATACCAATCTTAATAGGCATCTGGTCATACCTAACCCAAATGATTGATGGAAAATCCAAATTTTTGGCTACTTTATGTTGGCTGTTAGAGACTGGTCAAACACCTGATTCATTTGACAGTCTCCCCACTCGAGTTATGAGAAGCACACTTTTTCTCTCACACTATCATACTAAATAAAATTGCTAGCAAGGGATCTTATTTTTAAGTCAAGTGCATCCCATCTTGCCATTAGGGCAAGGGCAAGTTGCAAAAAAAAATAAAGGAAAAAAATTGTTGAGTATAAAGCTACTGGACCATTAGAGAATTCAATGAACATGCATGATGTGGAGAATCAAATTTCATGAAAGTTACTAGAAAAGAAAGCAATGGATAGGTTCAGGATGCTTCATTACACCTAACATCGTCTAGCTACTATGGATGCAGTTCTCAAAGGCATACTTTTTCACAAAGCCAATTTGTAAACGAAGTTCAAAAGGTGAGACAAGAGATGCAATGACAGAGTGATGAAAAAAGAGTAGAGAGAGATGAAGATGGAAGAAAATATCAGCAACTATAATCACAGTTTGAGTCGCTAATAAATTTAGTGCGGTAGAAATACCAAAAGATCTGCCATATCCAGTAGTATATTATCTTAGCTTAAATTTTTCTTAATTTTTAACATAATTTCACATATATTGATGCTTACTATTTTTTAATAGGATTAACATATGACAATAAATGTGTTGTGAAAATTTTTTTTCTTGTTAGAATTTAAATCATGCTCAAAATTAATATAAAAATAAATTAATAACAATTATTAAATTACACAGGAAAAAAATTAGATTAAAATAATATCAAAATCTATCAAAGGATAGGGATTGTATTTTGCCAAGAGTCATGCTAGCCGCTTAGATTTCATAAACATTTTCCTGATCCAAGCCCCTTTTTTGGTTAAAAATGGAGAACAAGAAAACAATTTTCTCTTCAATGTATGCTTCCAGCAAAAATCATGAAAAAGGGAAAAAAAATATATTAACACTATTAGAGGTGACAAAACAGGACAAATATGTAGTTAGGTTGAAGGCATAATTAAGGTTTGGTTTAATTGCACTTAAACCCTTTGATTAATTAAACTTTTTAATTAAGTCCCTCGAGAAGAATTCCTCTGCTATTTAACCTAAACCCATTTTAATTTCATAAAATCACCTTTATGTGTGACACATTAGGCCTAACATGTTGGAAATAAATATAAATCAATTCGATCAAGAACATTTATATTTATAAACCATGAGCAGCATCCGATGTATCATGGCCACCCAAACGCCAAGAGAGTTAATATGGTTTGACAAGCTTTTCAACATATAGTATGTTAGTGTAATTCGACCCTTTCATCATATATCTCGAAAAAGATAAGAGCATGGTGCAGTGTCTACTCTTAGCTAATTTTATATTAGTTCTACAGCCCCTATGTGTTAATGCTATAATTAGTATTGCCTTGGCCAAAGATTTTGGGTTAACACAGGCTAGGAATAAATAAGATATATTCCCTCATATCACTTGGGTGATGAATCCTCCCTAGACTACTCATCTACCTTTAGTATCCTTCATAACATACCCAAAACCACCCTACCTATGGCATCCATCAAAGTGGACATGATCGTGATGATCTCTACTATGATAATTCACATACAAGGTGACCTAGTCTCACAAGTCTAAGGATTACTTATACTACTGACACATGAGAGTATTTTCGTAGATACTTGAGTGAAATACCGAATAGAACTCTCATAACGAGTCATGTTTAACAAACTTTTTACTATAACAAGCACCCATATATTATCCTCCAGTATCTTTATACTTCAACTTATGAGATCAATTGCAAGCATAATATGCATAGAGGCTTAACATATGCTAGTCTTTCTGCATTGTCAATGTCCCATCTTGACAATATGATGACCAAGAACGATTTAGAAACATGGATTTGATGGTTAAAGATCTCACAATTATAACTCTTTACAATTTCTAGTAGAGCCAATATGTGTCATGGGCTTTATTTTTATAAGTCATAAATAACAATTACTATAATATAGTCATATGGATAAAGAAAAACCTAATTGCATTAATCTCATGATAATGTATTTTACATGAAACGACTAAAAACTAGCATGTTAAAAGTACATTTGATTGGCTTGCAAGGCTTACACTAAGACTAACACTTTTAGTATCACTCCTTCAACTGTTAATGTTTTTAACGTAGGTATTTGTTTAAATTGTATGGATATCTATTTTTGAGTTTTAAGAAACATAATAGTTATATGAACATTTTTATTAAATATATGATATTGTCACAACTGGCGGGAAGGCGATCTTGACTTGCCATACGTAAAAGCCGATTAATCTTGTTTTTATTTTTTTATGCCTATTTAGGGATCGAGTCGTCGAGATGCAGTGCTCACTTGACTTAACTTTAAATAGTCATTACAAAATGACCATGTGTCTTGGAGTTGCCACCAATCTATTTTAGTTAGGTGAGACTGGTCACCTGCCAAAGTTCGTTGCTTGATGATTATGAAACTATCGAAAATGAACTCCAAGATTTATGTTAACTAGAGATCACATGAAAGGGTTCGAGAGTCGATTACAATCACGAGTAAATATTGATCCCTCTCATGACACTTAGAAATTGGTACCTTTAATTACATGTTAACTTAAATCTTAATTTTTATTTGATTTCGGTATCCAATATTTAATTATGATTCCTACATTTCAAATTTTTCCTAGACCAAATTTATCCATTTGAGAAATTTAGGTTTTTAATTTTTTTTAAAATCAATATGTCATTCGTACCTCGCCAAATAAAGCTGGTGAAATATGAAATTTTGTTTCATGATACTCAAAAAAATCTTAATTTTACTTATTTTGAAACAAGCATCTCATTATTAAAATAATCAGTGAAACCCCTCCCATATGCTAGGAGACATTCCACGTACTATTTTAACTCGAAGACATTGCATGAATTTTAAAAATTTTGATTTTATAAAAAATATTAAAGACTTGTTCTGAGATTTGGTTTCAATGGAAAGTACGAAATTAGACTTAAAAGACTCAGATTTGATCAAAGAGACCAAAATGCCTCTTAAATATACCTTTGACATGAAAGTATCCTGATAACTCTAATGGACTCATATTTAGATAAAATCCCTAAACACTTTCTAAAGTATACCTATGACATTAAAGATCCCAATAAAAACTAAAAGACTTGATATGAAATGACTAACTTATCCTCAAGGTACATCATCGACATTAAAGTATCTTAGTGACCCTAAAAGACTTGGTTCATAGGTAAAATTACTAAAATACCCCTTAAGGTATACCTTTGACATGAAAGTATCTCAGCAACCCTAAAAAACTTGATAATGATACGACATAATTAATCTATCCTAAAAGTACACTTTGACATGAAATTATCCTAATAACCTTAAAAGACTCAATTCTGAGGTAAAATTACCAAAATACCCCTTAAAATATACTTTCAATATAAAAGTATTGAACAACTTTAAAGACTCAATAATAACATGAAACGATTAACTTACCTCTGAAGTACACCTTTAACATAAAAGTATTCCTGTGACTCTAAAGAACTTGGTAACAACATAAAATGATCCTAATACCCTAAATGAATAACTTGAGACAAACAAATAATTACTAATGGGTCCCTAAACTTTTTCAATTTATAATTTAGTCCCTAAATGACCTAAAATGAAGAAATGCATCTAAAATGTTCAAAATATCCTAGGTGGTTAATTTCATGTAAGAGATGAACTAAATAGCCCTAAAATGCAAGACATTGCTAAATGGCCCCTAAACTACTTAAATTATCAATTTAATCTTTACATGATTTAAAAATGCATGAAATGCATCTAAACATGTCTAAAATGCACAAAATGCACTCTAAGTGGTTAGAGCATTCAACCAAGCATGGATGGCCTTGGGAAAATTCTTTCAATTTTACTTTTTGGTCCTTACATTTCTCAAAATTAGTAAATCGCCTTAAACAATTAAATTAACACTATAGCACATCAAATAACCTAAAAAAAGTCAAAAAAATCATACAACCTTCCTTTTAAGATTTGGCCAAGTGAAAAAAAATAGAAGAAAATTGTTTCCACTAATGCATCGTTTTAAAAATTGAAGCTAAGATGGTTAACTAAAACTCAATAACTTGGATCTCGTGAATCAAATATATCATGAATATCCATACATTAGCATGGCATAGATCATGTGGCATTATCATGAAAGTAAATAAAATGAATAATAAAAAATAAAATAAAATAAAATAATCTATGAACATGCAGTATTATCAATATTTACAACAAAAAATAAATCACAGCACAAGTAAAAGATTGCTGGGAATCTGTGTTCTTGGTAAAGTCCATCCTCATGCAATAATAATGCTTAAAACTTTATAAAATAGTATAGATACGCATAAAAAAAATAGAAATAGCTAGACATCCCTGCAGATGTTTAGGAGGGAATTGTCATGCAATAGATTAAAATCATATTTAATAAAATTAAATCAATCATCTATAAAGGGATTAGCTAACTCTCAGATATCATAATTTAGATTTATATCCAATTTAAAGGAAAACTAAAAATAGGCGGCTTGGTGTCTGATTGGATCTATAAGGTCACGAGTAACACACTTGTCTTCCCTCTAACAATAATCCAAACTGATAATAATGGAAGCCTTCTCAAAGGATCAATTATTCTCCTATTCTAGCTAGAAGACTTAACAAGCCTAAACTAGAAGATGATCATGAACTGTTTTTTCCTTCACATGATCTAAAAACAATTATGGGATGGTGTTTTCTTCAAAGAAAAAAGAAGAATACGTAAGGGAGGAGGAATTATAGGTGGCAACAATGGTGGTTTTTTTCTTCAAGATGGTAGCACTTAAGAGAACTAGAGAGAACAATTTATTCTCAAAACTAAAAACATTTAGCCATCCACACACCTTGGTTTTTTTGTTACTTAGTCGAATTACACAAAACTCTCTAGAAGAGTTGTGATAAAAAACAAACTTCTTATCTAAGTGAAACTCTTTCACCTTAAGCAATTTCACTTTGATTCCAGCTCTCCTAACTATGGTTACCAAACCTAGCATGTGAAATGGGGTGTAGGGAATTCGGTCAATGCACCATGAATCTAGATACAATTCTAGCTTGGTGCACCATAGATTATTTAGCTAAATTTGGTTTCCTTAGAGATTTTATCTAAATTAATCTCTTTTATTTATCAAATAAATAGTTTAATTTATCTTATTTAATTATCACATAATTAAATTAAGATAAATAAAAGCTAATCATCCTTTTATGATTAATCTAAATAAAATTCATAACTAAATTAAAACAAGTTTAATTTAATAATAATCTTATTAATATTAATTATCTAAATAATTAATATTTTAATAAGATTATCAAAGGACTTTGACTAGGACATATCCACCATGTAATTTTTTAATTTAGATATTATCCATCTAAACATAGCATGTCTCAATTTAGAGATTATCCAAATAAAACAATCTTATCTACTATTTCTTAAAAAGAAAACAAAATCTTAGATTTCACAAAATCTAAATTTTTTGTCTTAAATTAATTCTTGATTGAATTTTTCAATTAAATCCTCCAACTAATCACTTTTTATTTAATTAAGTTAAACTTAATTAAATCTTAATTTTAATCCAACAATATCATTCTATTATGTATGACCCATTAGGTTCCCAACATGTTGGCAGTGAAAATAATTAATCTCATTGATCATGTTCATAGGTCAAGAGCAGGATCGAGTAACCCATCATGACCACCCAAATGTTAAATAATCAATGTGATCTCATCAAAACCTTTTAGTAACTAACCTAAAAGTGCCATATATCCTGAAATAAGCATGAGCATGGTATAGTGTCTACTCATGCTTCAATCCATGTTAGATCTTGCAACTCAAGGTTAACGATCACAAATCTATGAGGAATGATTCCTCATAATTCACTATGCTCTAGCTAAAGACTTTAATCCAATTAACCTTAGTCAAGATCATTCGAGGTATGTCTCCAACATCACTGAAACTGATGAATCCCTTTTAGATCACTCATCCACTTACCATATGGATCATGTCATACCCAACGTACCCTTATTTAGTATTTATCTATTATGGACCCGTTCGTAGTAAATCTAATTCTGACACTCCTCATATGAGATGACCTTGCATCATAAGTCTAATGACTATTTAGATGATTGGCACATGAAAACATATTCTACAGACATTTGAGTGACTAATACCAAATGGAGTTGTCATTTAACCCATGTTTAATGAACTTGACAAGTACCCATATGCTATCCCTAAGTATCCCATATACTTCAACTTCTATGAGATCAAAGAATGGCATGCATCAATGCATGGAAGCTTGGTATATACTAGTCTTTGTGCATTATCAATGCCCTATTTTGACAATACAATGACTAGAAACATAGCTTTGATTCAGAGGATCTCATCATTGTAATTGTTACTATCTTTGCAAGGTCATCGTGTCTCAAAGGCTTCATCCAATCAGTGTGTGCATGATAGTCAATCAAGCCACTAACGTGAAGGAAAACCTTTGTCACCATAAAATAGTAACATGTATATAGTTAATTAACTGTGTATCCCATGTCCAATTGATTCAAGGGTATACACCAACAAAGATTAGTCACAACATAATTTAAAATGCATGCATGTATCATGAAACATATGTACGACATTATTCATGAAGAATTAGAACGAAAATGACAAGAAAAATATATGAACATATTTTAAAAAAAGGAATTTAGTTTAAAATTTTTATTTTTTGGTGGAAATCAAAAGTTTGTAACTAAAATATATATATTTTATTCACAGCTGATCACTTGGCCTTCTAACATGATTTAAAAACCAAGAGCACAAGTGTTCACCTAAGCAAAACTTACGATCATCAAGCTTATAAAAGAAAGAGAAAATGAATGAAAAATAGAGAAGATGAACATAATAAAAATATTTCTGAATATACAACTTGTAAAACTTGAAAAACTTGAGAAAATGCTTTGAAAAAAACTTTAAATGGACATTTGATTGTGATATCATGTTTAAAAATAAATTTCACAATGCCAAAAACTAAATTTAAAAGCTATTTTTTTTTTCTTTCAAACGTTCATCTTTTATCCAGGTTTTGTTTCCTATGAACCCTAAAATTGTAATTTTTCGATCACACATGAGCAATTATCTTAATATGACCAAGTAGGTCTTAAAAAGGCCTACTCTACATGGAGGAGGCCTACTCCTATTGGGATGGCTTTCCCGCTCTCGGTCTTAGATATCCCGAGCTATCAGAGAAAGGGCTTGATGAAATTAGGTGTCTACAAGTATAATTTTATTTCTCATATTGTCTTCTCTAATTTTTGTCATTTAAAGGCTAAATTTTGATAACAATTGTATAGAAAAATCAAATGGAACTATATCTTTAAAATATGCTAATTATAATTTTGGACATTTAGCGGCATTTTAAAAGCACAAACGCGGCTAAAAACCTTATATAAACCATAAAATCTTTGAACCTTAGTGACGTTTTATGCATAAATGTTGCTAAAGAGTGTGCCTTTTAGCAGCTTTTTTTAGAAGAAATGCATGCCGCTAAAGGGCGCGACCTTTAGTGATGTTCTTTCGTTAAAAAGTCGCTAAAAGCATTGAATTTTAGTAGTGTTTATAGAGTAAACACTACTAAAAGTCCTATGTAATTAAAATTTTTTGCCCTTATTGTAGTGCTTCTAAATGCCACTAAAAGCCCTTAAAAACATTGCCATGTTAAGATTTTCGCGATGTTTTATCCAAGTAGCTTAGCTGCATTCTAAAAGTTTTTAAAAAAAACACATCACTAAAAATCCCATTTCCTGTAGTGCCGGTGAATGCAATAAAATTCTTGACACTATCGGTGAGACCCACCAGAAACTCTTCACCAGCAGTTGCCTAGCCAGTGGTCACCCGGCAGTCAATAAACTATCGACAATTTCCATAGCAACAGTTTTCTAAATTTATATTGGCACTTATAAATGACAGTAAAGGAGTTTTTTTTTATATTGCACCTCAAATACAATTATAACACCTAGAATATACTAATAAAATAAAATATCTAACCATATTTGTACTTGATTTTTATTGAGAAAATAGGATACAAAATAAGTATTTAACATTTTATTATAAAAGTCGACATAACTTAGTGACCTCTGTAATTGGAAGAGAAAATTAAATTTGTTCTATCATTTTTGTGAATAATTGTTTTCTCTTAAACAATAGCATTGGTCCTTTAAGTGTCGAACTGAAAGTGATTTTAAAAATGATGATAGAAAGTTTATTGACTTAATGGATAAAGATGTATTTGCGTCGATGTTTAAGTTGAAACTATAATAATTAAGAAATGAATATTTTTGAGAAACAAGAATTGAAAAAAGATAATTGTATTTAAATGCAAATACAATCATGTAAAAATATTTTAAAAAATTAATTAGATCGAGCAAAATATATTTGAATATAAAATTATATGAAAAATATAAATAAATAAACATAATTATTTATACATGATATTGCATTACTTATATTTACTAGTAGTTCTGTCATGTGAATTGTAATCGTTTTATAAATTTTTTTATCATATTCCAGTATTTACAAATAAATAAAATTAATAAAATGTTCATTAAAAATTTTAAATTAACATATAAAATTTGTTTTATGCACAAATTTTATCAAATTAATATAAAAGGTTTTATTTCAAATATGAATGTAAAATTAAACGTTTAAAGGTAAGAAATTAATATAAGTTTTACCTCTTTTATTTATCAAATAAATTTATTTACCTATAAGATTAATAAAAAATTAAAACTTTGATAAGATAATTTAAAGTAAACTTTAACTCTTTTTTATTTATTATCAAATAATTCAATTTAAAAATTATTTTAATAAAATTAAAATTTTTACTTATAAATTGGATAAGTTTTATTAATATTAAAATAATTTACAGTGACAATTTAAAAATTTAGTGAATAACAATGACTCTTTTTGCAAATTAAAAAAATTCTCTACATTCATGTTTTTATATATACCAGTATACGTTATCATATGTGTCACATGTGAATTTTCATTGTTTTATGTATTTGTGATAAAATTTGTTATTTTTAATATTAATGTAAAATTTAAAATAAAAAATAGAAAAATTAATATATGTTTAACTCTTTTTTATTTATTAAATAGATTTATACCTTTTTAAAGTTAATAATGAAAAATTATGATTTTGACAATAAAGCAATTTAATGTAAAATGTAACTTTTTTATTTATTATTAAACAAATATATTTATTTAATAAAAGTCTTTTAATGAAAAGATAATATTTTGGTACACTGAGGTGGAGGTTTTTTAACTCAACAAGTGGGGTTAAAAATTTATCACATGTCCTTTTTGTTTATTTATAAAAAATAAATAAATGAGACATGTGGCAGCGTATTAACCCCACTTATAGAGTTAAAAAAAAACTCTACTAATGATATACCAGATAATTTTTCTTAATGAAATTTAAATTTTTAAGTATAAAGGGAAAAAATCTTCTCATTAGTAAAAAAATTTAATATTTCAATTTAAAAGTTTAATGGATAACTATAATTTTTTTTTTTAATTTAAAAGATTCTCTATAAAATATATATTAGTTTTTGTATGAAATACAATTGTAAATTATTTTTCTTTTGTTTATTATTTATTTATTTTTCTGGTTGACTTGGTCATTAAGTATTTGCTAAACCACCTCTTATAACTACTTGAGCTTCTGTTTTTATGAAAGAAAATAATGGTGGGTCAGGGTCAATGGGCAAGGACTTAAAAGTTAAAGGGCATGCATAATTCGTCTACGAGTTATTTAAATTAGAGTTGATTTAGTTTGAACTGTCTTTTAATAAAAATATATTTTTATTTAAATTTAATTATAAAAATATATAAATATTAATATAAAAATAAATTTTTGTTAAACTATAAACTGTGATTTAGGTTTTCCAATTTGATATGAGCTTGGCAAGAAATTTTAAAAATTTTTGGTCCGTGGCCTAGCACGCAGATATCTTTTAAAAAATATATTGTTTAACTAGTTAATTAAAAAAATTTTGATCGATTATCAGTATAAAATTTTTTAAAATTTCAATTATTAATAAATGTGATTTGAAATTTAAAAATAATCAAATTATTCGAAATGTACAGCATTACATTTTCAATTTTTATTAAATGTTTTAAGATTTATCTAGCTATATAATGTTTGATTAAGTTAGTGTCACAAGTTAAGTGGCATTAACATCAACTCAACTTATGAATTTACCAAAACAAAATAATCAATTTTTTATCAATATAAATAAATCAATTTATTGCAAACATAAAACTAAGATTATATATGTCTTTTAATGTCACATAACTAACTAACCATCTATGTAAATTTATTAATAAAAGATGGATTACTATCTTATACATTGCCAATAGAGTGTAAAAACTCCATAAGCAAGGCTATTGTGATGACTCATGTCTCTTTTGTTTTTTCTTTTCAAATATACTTCAAATGATATATGTCAATTGACTAACCTTGCTTATGGGATTTTTACAATCCAGTGACAATGTAAAGAATAATTATGCAAAAAAGATATAGTGTTTTAACTTCTCAATCAACCACTATCATTCGTTATTCATGGGTTTACTTTTTATGTTGTGTGTCCTATTGTCGGATTTACTATGCAAGTGCATGAATTGTAACGAGTAATATAGTGAAAAAGTAGAGTGTCATGAGGAATTGTTACCAATTTCATGAGGAATTGTTACCAATTTCATTAAATACTAAAATTACAACCTAATCTTATTCAAACAAACGATTAATATTTATAAACTAAAAAAACTAAACAAAAGCAAATAATCAATGATAAGCCTAGAATTATAATTTCTCTCGATGCTTCATATGAATTTATTTCACTCTTTTAACTTGAGTAATGACAATAAATTGTTAGATTAAAGTTCTAATTTATTTATAAATATCTTCCGATATTCCTATAAATATATTTCTCTTACAAATTTACTATATTCCTATTCAAATCAATTTGATTACATATGATATGCGCAAATATTTCTGTCTAACATGTAAATTAATTTATCACAATAAATGAAAATGAAACATATTTAATTTATTTCTAAATACAGAATTCTTTTTTTTTTCAAGTTTATTAGGGTTTAGCAAATCAATCTAATTGGCTATCAAGCAACTAGAAAGATAAAAAAAATATATATATATATCATTGATCAGTATATAATAATTGGCTATCACTATATGCACAAAATTAAATAAACAACTTAAATATCATTAATCAAAAAAATAATAAAATAACCTAAAGCATCTAATAAGTTACATTAAAACCCTAGAAAAAACTAATTTAATTTATGATAAATAAAGAAAATATAAAACCAAGGAATTTCACCATCAAAAATATTAAAATAAAGATTAAAACAAAATAAAATGAGAAAAATAAGATTGGTTTGATGTCTGATTTTCAAGTCTCAAAACCTCTCTAGCTTCTTAAATTCCTTTGGTGGTTGCTTTCCTTGTTTGAAACTAGACTAAAAATAAAGATGAAAGTCTAAAAATCTATGACCCTAACAAGTGTTATTTATAAATATAGCTAAAACCATGGAAGAAGAAGCTTTCACAAGCAAGTAGCACAAGTAGTTTATTTTTAAAAGTTATTGGGTTGAGTTCACTTTTCTCGATTGTGTTATCATACTTTGAAAATTTTTTTGGGCTTTGAGCTTATAAAAGTATGAAAATAATAAATTATTATATAATTTATTCATAAAGAAAATAAATAAAACTAATTTAAAAATTAATAAAATTTAAATAAAAATTTTTAAAACTTAGCTAATTTTAATACATAAAATGTGACTAAATAACTCTATTTTATAGAATTGTCATTTACTATTATATTTTTTATTTTGAAAATAAAATTTCACATGCATTTACATGTGTTGTAAATTTTAGAGTATTTAAAGTTTTTGACATTTTAGGAATATGTTTTTACTTTATTTAATATTTAAATATTTATCCGATGATTATACTTATTTGAATTATAAAAATTAAAAAATTTAATATTTCAAAATGTATTTTAATTTATTGACAATAAAACAATTAAAGTTCCATTAATTCAATCAATCAAATTAATTGAAATAATTTTAGTCTATCAAAAGTAAATTTTTGTATAAATCTAATTGATTAACAGTTAAAAAAACTTTTGATTAATAATTTTTAATTTGATTATTAATCAAAACAATGTTATACGGCCGATATTCAATGACGTCACAGAAGGAATTTTGACTGGACAATTCGTTGAAACGCGTTTTGAAAGGTTGCTTGTTTCGTAGCAGCCGGGAGGTCTTGAGCGAGCTAGAGACTCTCAACCAGACCCGACGTTTTTCCGCCAGAAGTTTATTCAAACTGCATATATAACTTTTAACAACATCCTTCTAGTTATAACCTTACAAAGAAAATGGAACTATTTTATTGACTCCTAATCACACGTAAGAAGTTAAAGAATTGGGTAGTTTTATAAAAGCCTTTCTTCGCAGTTTTTTTTTAAAATTTTTTTAGGTATAAAGGAGATTGTAGCAAAAGAGATTGTAAGGATTAAAATCTTAAATTAATTAAATATTTACTTTTAAATATAATTACATAAATTAATTTAATTAAATTTTGAATTTATTTTTCTGGCACTTGCATTTGTCCAATAACTTTTTTTTTATGGTTCTATTTTTAAGTAGATGAACGAACCAATTGGGCTATACTACTCTGAATTTAGTTTACTCTTTCATTTGTTCAATAACTTTTTTTTTTCTATTTTTGATCATTCCATTTCAAATGGCAACTAAAGACATATTGATCCAGATTTACTGATGGATGCCAACTGTTATAAACTAAATTCTTGGGCATATGGTGGCAATGCATCACAATTTCATAGCAATGATCTGCTTTGAAAACAGAAGGAAATTACGAAGCATGGGGCTTGGGTACCGCATGCAGTGAATAACAATTGTCACTATATGATCATAATATTCATAAACAGACAACAATACTATAATAGAATAACCAAAGCAGAGCAATAAAACAATGCTAGCTTCAACTCTTCCTTTTAGTGTTCAACAAGTCGATGGAATCTGGAGCCATCAAAGATTTTTTCAAGAAAATGTGCAATTGAGAGCTTCATGTCAACTGTCATCTTCTCAAGTATAGATAACAACAAGTTCACATCTGACATGGCTCCCCGTGTTGCAATTGCATCTACTGATTAAATGCCAAAGCGTTCACGGAGTGCATGTAGTGATATTGATCCAGTCATCAGTAGTACAATTAAACTGACCGAAACATTGCGCAGAAGAGCTAAGGGAGGGAAGCTCTAACCATTTCAACCTCATCAAATGCCGTGCCAGAGGAAGCCAATTCGAAGGAATATCCATCGGACAACCGCTGAATTCCCTTGACTAAAAATGGAAATTACGAAAGGGAAAAGCATATGGCACCTGTCATCACGAGGGCTCAATCAACTGCAACACAATTAGCTTGCACCCCTGAGTAATATTTCGATTTGTTCCTGGAGTTGATGTTGTGTTGTAACCCAAAATCAAGGTTGCCTTATTGAAACAGCTTTAGTTTATACCTTATCAGATTGCCTTAGCCCATTCAAGGAAAATCTTGCCAAGGACTAAAACCCAAACTAAAGTACCAGTTACGACCCAGTTAATGTATTTTTAGTAGTAAAAGACAGGATCATTTCTCGTCTCTAAAAGGGTTGAACCACTTTTTTCATTGCGAGGATAAAGAAATTGAGGAAATTTGAGAGAAATGTCAAAAAGAATTTTATCTGAGTCTTGTCCTGTAAAGGGTAAAGAAACTGCAAGATCTGAAATCTGTTGGACATGCATATTGCCCTGCCTTCTATGGTAGATAACACCAATCATGTTGATTTTTTTTAACTCAAATAATTGGAGATATGTTGTTTGATCCTGAAACTTAAATTAATACAATTAAAAAATTGAAAAAAAAATGATGCCCTGTCTGTCAATGTCTGTTAGGCTCTGCCTAACTTATGGTTTTCATTTTTGTGCCTGTCTATTTTAAGAGAAGACCATGTTTAGATTGGCTGGATTCAAGTGTGACCCTTGGAGCGTTGCTGCCCCAAGCAATTATCCAAGGAATATACTTGGTAGGTACTAGATTCAGTAGGCAGACCATAGTCTTTTTCTTCTTCACAAAGAGCGAGGTTCGGACAGCGGCACCGTCCAATGATGGATGTTGACTTTAGAGATGAAGCCAATACCGCCACGTGATGCTCATGCCTCTCCCATTTGATTTAGTAAGATGCCGACACACCCATTTGGCCTAATTAGGTGCTTCACTAATCTTACCTCCCCCCTCCATTTGCAATTAATTTAAGGTCTTTTGTAAAGCAAACAGTGATGCTTCTTCCTCCTTTTTGATGCTCACTTGAACTTGGATTAAATTGCTAACGAGAGGATATGCACCCTTTCAATTAACCTCAAAAATAAAAGGAAAATATTAGAACCAACTAGCTGCAAATTAGGGTATAAGTTTCAAAGTCCATCATCATTAGCTTTAAGGACAAAGGAAAATGCCATGCGAAAAGTTATAAAATTTCTACCATCCCATCCTGGGGGTGGCCAGTGGCCGGGCCCCGGACACAGGAGAAAAGGGTATTTATTTTATCCCACTATTCACATGGTCAGGTTTGGGTCTCAAGTTGGCAACTTGAGCCAAATATTTTTACTTTTCCAGGGAAAATGCATAGAATGGCTATCACTTCCTTTTCTCAAAGTAATTGAGGACTAGAGGAAAATTTTTGTAGCGAAAACCGAATCAAGTGCAATTCAAGTCCCCACCTGGTTTTAGTTCTGGCATTAGAGAGTCCTAAAAAGAACAGGGCTAAGGACAATGATTGGCAATCTTTGGGATTTTGAAGAACTAACAAAAATTGAAAGCATTCAATGGTAAAAATAAAGGTAATTGAAGAAAAAAGTAGCACTAATTTACTTCAGAATTTGATAGCAATTTTTTTTTTGTGGGGGGGGGGGGGGAGGGGGGGAAGTGAATTCTGCCAAAAGACAAGCAAAGGTGGCAG
>JBBYHK010244179.1:0-29727 GCA_038382065.1 Adansonia grandidieri | reverse complement strand
AAATAAATTAAAATTTTCAAAACTGTTTTAATGGGAGTTAAATGACAATATTAGATGAATTTTAAAAATTTTAAACCTAAGAAAATTCCCCCGAAAACATTTATGGAATCGAAAACTTGATTTTTTAGAAATAGGGGAAGTTTAAGAGAAAAAATCAAAACTCATGAAAATAAATGAATTTTTGAAAACTAAATTAAGGTGAATCAAATAATAATATTTGATGAATTTTGAAAATCATAAACCAAGAAAAATCACCCCGAAAACATTTATAGAGTAGAAAACTCCGTATTTTGAAAACAGGAGAATTTTAAGAAAAAATTCAAAACTCATGAAAATAAATGAATTTTCCAAAACTAATATAATGTGAATCAAACAATAATATTGGATGAATTTTGATGATTGAAACTCGAAAGCATTCCACCAAAAATTTTATAAGTAAAGAAAAACTCGAATTTCAATATCGAAAAAAATTACAAAATTTCGTTGACACTAAAGTAAAACAAATTCAAGACCACATATTATTCAAAACATTAATTTCTAAGGTAAAGAAAATGAACTTGTAAAATTTTAAAAATAGATCAACAAGAACCAAAAGTAAAGTTCACGAGTATGATACTCGTAAGATTACAAAATTCAAAATTAATTTATAAAATTTACAGTTTGACACTTCATGGTAGAAAATGCCTATATCGGTAAAAATATTCGATCACCAATTTCCTGAGTTTTCTAGAAAAATCTCAGAAAAATTCTAAAAATAGAAAAATTAACCGTGAGATCATCCGTAGAGGTAATTTCCAAAATTTGTCAAGAACTTGTTCAAAAACAAAAATTTTTGCTTTGTGGATTCATCTTTTACCCTAAAAAATAGATTTTTCCATCATGTGTATATATAGTTATTTAGATATGATTGATTAAAATTACAAAAATGTGAAACCGCTCTGGTGGAAGTTGACCTCCATCAGAGTGGCCACTACATTTTCGTTCTCGGATACTTGAAACTTTCGGCGACAGATAGCCTGGATGAAATTAGGTGTCTACAATGTTTTTATGCCAAAGGTGAATGTTTAGGATTTAGTCAGTCTTTCAAGGTCACTTTAGTCAGCCTTTCAAAGGTGTACTAGGATACTTTCATGTCGAAAGTATACCCTAAGGGCATTTTCATAATTTTTTTCATCGGGATGCTTTTATGCCAAAGGTGAATGTTTAGGATTCATTTAGCCTTTTAAGGTCATTTTGGTGTCCATTAGGGATATCGGGATACTTTCACGTCGAAGGTATACCCTAGGGGCATTTTGGTATTTTTGCTAGAACCAAGCCTTATATAATTACAAGGATATTTTCGTGTCTACAGAACACATTAGGAATAAGTTCATCATTTTAGATTGTTATCGAGTTTTAGAAAGTTTTATAAATATTTTCAATAAAATATAAAATTTTCTTTTTAGAAAATTAAGGTAATGTCTCTAAATTAAAATAATACGTAGAATTTCTCCCAAAATATAAGAGATTATGAATTATTTTAATATTGAGATATCCTTTTCAAAATGGAAATCGAGATTTTGTAAATTTTGAAAAAAATAATAATAAAACCTTTCGCATTCCTCTGGCCCTTCACTGGGGTGCAAAAGATATTTTGAATTTTAAAACCTTTTGTGTTCCTCTGGTTTTCCATTGGAATACAAAGGATAACTATAAAATGTTTTTGTGTTTTACTAGTCTTTCGATAAAGTACGTAAGAGATTTTGACTTTCAAAATTCTAAAAACCCAATCTTCTTAATACGAAATAATAAATTTGTTTTAAAAATTATTACTTCAGGAATCTATAATTAAATGCCATATGTTGAAACCGAATAAAAATTAAGATTCAAGTTAACACGTACTTAATAAGATACCAATTTTTGGGCATCATGAGAGGGTCGATCCTTACTTGTGATTATAACCGACTCTCAAACCCTTTTATATGATCACTGGTATGATCGTGGGCCTTGGAGTTTGTATTCTAAGGTTTTGTAACCCTCAAAATACAAACTCCGGTAGGTGACAAATCTCACCTAGCCTAAATAGATTGGTGCTGACTCCAAATAAATAGTCATTTCATAATGATTGTTTAAGATTAAGTCGAGTGTGCAATTCATCTCAACCACTCGGTCCCTAAAATAAGAAAATGTCAATAATGATGTGGCCTATAGAAATAAAAGAATATAAAATAGTGATAAATTTAACAAATATAGGAGTAAAGGCCATTTAAGTCAGGCTTAGTTAGGATTTGTATCCGGCCACATTGCAACAAAACCCTTACAAACCCTAAACCAATTTTGAGATGTATATGTCAACCCTAAACACTAGTTAACATGCTTAGTACTCTATCCTTTTCTATATTCCTTTGGTCTAAATCAATTGCACTGTGAGTTTCAGTCTGTACTTCTTTGCATCAGCCTATACAAAAGCCAACGCATTTGTTATCACTCAAATAATAGTTGTGACTAGAAGTAAAGAGCAAATCTTATGCACTGCATCCTCACCCGATTTAATGGTGGAATAATTTGGCCATTCCAACCTTGTAAATGTTTAATTAAGAATACCCCACAGTCATTAAAACTATAATACAATGCAGAAACAAGCTAATCGTAAACCTACTATAAACACAAAACTAGAAAAAATTGGACCTAGACTAATATTTTGATAAGCGATTAAAGTTCTACTTGTCATCTGACTACCACTCTAACTAGACACGTCTCTCTTTGTCTTGCTAAACAGTATATGTTGCTAAATGGTTCCACTTATGCAGCAAAGTGGATAAAAACTTCTGCTGCAAGTGAGAACATATATCACATTAAAATTACTGTCAACTTTATCCTTAACGTATCACCTCAGACGAGGCTACTATAAGTTACGTTTTCTTATACATTGCCAATTGTTTGGGGAATGGAAAGTGATTCCTTCCTAACTGCTACCTTCTAGAATTAATAACTTCTATCTCGAAAGAGACCATATTAACGCAATACGCAACTCAATGATTGTTTGCACATAGCCGCAAGCATATCTAACCATTATATAAAGTATTAAAACAAATCATAGTTATTTACATATACAAACAACTTAATTCACCTTACATGCATCATTGATACATACCAATTGAGCTCTAGCTAATTCAATGTTATACAGTTCAATCACTATAAAATTAGCAAAATGAGTCAGGACATCATGTTGGCTTATCTTTCCTCTAGGATTTTAGTGCAGAATCGCACCCTACATGAAAACATCACTGCGTATTAGCATTTGCTAACTACAACAACAAACAGCCAATGAAACGTGTGCATTCTGATGTATATCTCATCGCAAAGTCAAAATCATATAGCCAAATGAGATGTTAGAACAACCTGACGTAGCTTTGATTTTTTTTGTTTGCATAGACTTTTTTTGGATTAATCACGCGTACGTACATCTCTACTACCTAAAATATATGTAGATAAACAAACTATTATGTTCATCATGAAAATATACATGTCATGTAATGCGATATGTACAAGAGAGAAGTTTAACATACAATATTGCTGACCCAATTGGATTTCGCTAACGATAACAAGTCCGTCCTCGTTAGATCCCAGCTATGCATTTCGCAGAGCGATTCCCTACAACAGAGTGCGATGGACATGTTATAATGCTTTTAAATGTAAGTGCGACTAATGTACAATATGTATGTTGACTAACTCCATTGGTAAATTTTCATCCCATGCATACTCCACTATAGCTCTTTCGAGTTTCGTCAATAAGTCGAGTGGCCAACTGACAAAATATGGTGATCGAAGATTGGTAGCAGCCCTAACTGCCCTACGAACACATGGATAACTCCTAATCACGCTCATGTTAGCATCAGCGCATATTTTTTCCTCTGCCATATCCAAGACCTTAACCTCCAATACACCCTCTGACACTTTGACTTTTGAAGGACAAGGCAACACATTTACTGTAGAACTACAACCAGTCCCGAATGGTCTAAACTAACGTGATGGGGATCCTTCCATCTCTCCTACAATGGTTGTCACCTTCTTTTGGCTTGGTATCTTCATTTCATTTGCATCATCTAGCATTCCACTACTTCTATGTGGTTACAACTTTGCTAGTGCCTATATATAAAACTGTTATCCTTTATAATATAACCTATAGCATAAGGTTATTTGTACCATGCATTAGTTGACAAAGATTGAATTACCAACATATTACATAAAACTATATAAATCATAGCCTTTCTTATTGCCGATGTTAATTATTAACAGCACTCAAAGCTTACACTTTACAGGTTGAATAAGAAAAAAAATTAAAGATACCATCACCTCCAGATCCAACTGCATGGATTCATTTCCCTTGCCATTTTCATCCTTCATAGGTTCAATGTCACTTACAACCTACAAACATAATTACATAAATTTATGATAACAATAATTGTAATTACTGTAAAAATTTAGTTCGATATTTTAATTCATAACTATTTAACTAATAACCAAAAACAAAATAAGTTTTAATGATATCACTATAGTACCTACCCAAAACCACTATACTCTTCCTTTAGCTATATATGTCTTTTGACCGAGTCATAATCCCATCCGCTTATTTGGGGCAGAGTAGGAGGTATGCATCTTTTGGATAGGACAACCCTATCTAAGTAAAACATTTCCAAAAAAAATTTCTATAATATATCTCCAATTTAAGCTTATTAAGATAATGTCATATACTAGAATTAATCATTAAAGCATAATTTTTTATACCTAAAGAAATAAGATGTAGCCGGTCAGCCATGTTGTGCATTTTCTTCCTTTGTGCTTCCTAACAGCATTAACCAGATGCTTCAAGTTAAACCTACCCTAATTATATGTCTTGATTTGTGCTAGATCAAAAATGATCTTTATGAGCTTCGAATTAACCTCCACTCTACTACTTGGCACTAAGACGGACCTCGTCACATACAATACAAACAGCCTCTTCTAATCATTTAAATCTGTTACAGTGTGTAACAGATCCTCAACATCTGGTAATGAATTTGAAGGCAACACTTGTAATAGATCCTCGACATCTGGTAATGAATTTGAAGGTAACACTTACTGCACCATGCCTTTATCTCATCACTCGTGTCTACAGATTGTTCGATAACTTCTACCCCACTAGAGGGAATGCCAACACTATACCAACATCGGCATCCCTAATTGCACTGACATGGTTCGACCATGTTAAAGCATTATTTAATGTGTCAAAATGTTCAATCAAACATAAACACAATGGGTGACATAAAAAGGTTACTTTCAAACCCAAGAAACCATCAAAACCTATTTCTGTAAGGACATTCTCCTTTCTATCTTCACCTATAACAACCTCCTTCATTAACCTAACTAACTACTAAGGCTGCAATAGGTACTTAATTTACAAAAGGGCTATAATTTTGTACAGTTTATGTTAGCTAAAATTGGCAAATATTAATACATTCAACTGTACACTCTTATGAAAAAAAACTTTACCTTAACATTTGTTGTCTTGTCTGCTCTCCTACGACGGCTTCAATCATGTGTGCCTTGGCTTTATGTTACACCTGCAAATATTATGATGTTATAAATCTAGACCCATGTATATATATATTGACAACAACCTTTCAAAATTAAAACACTTCACCATCGATACTTGCTTATTGTTAAAATCGCAATCCAATTTCACTACCAATTAATAGTACATTGTATACTAAAAGTCATAACTTCAAAATTTCTATGTTAATTAATCTTGCTTGCCAAGTTCTAAAAATTATAGCATATCTCGCCTCAAATATGCAACCACTGCTAATGAGGTTATAGCATTCATAGGCAATACTTCCATAGGAAATGTATCTCACAACTATAGCTTTATACATAGAGCAGCACTAACTCCTACAACTGTGCATATATCATTGGTTTTCTAATTTTTTCTCAACAAAATACACATAAATATGTCTTGCTAAACATACATAAATTTTTCTCAACATATTTTTGCCTTGTTTTCTTAGTATGTACTACTAAACATATACCTAATTCCTATAGTTATAAGATCTCCTTTAAAACCAACCCTAAACAAATTATGCACAAGAAGATAACCAAATTCTTTCCTAATAATCTAATTTAACATTCAAAAATACCAATATCATACCTTAACTTCCTTGCAAAATGTCATCAGAAATCCTACAAAAATTAGGTCTAAACACAGGGGATTCTGTCAATTGGGATTGAAACAGGGTCAATGATGAAAATTTATGAAAAATCAAGCTGAGGTTGAAACTGTATAATAAAGAAAATTTGGAAAAGGAGCTGGTTTACCTAAGTTTCTTTAGATGCTGCTGTCGAGGGAAATTTGTGGAAAAAAATTTTATATCTCATTAAGGGTATATTAGTAACTTTTATTTCCTTTTTATTATTTTTGATAATTGATATTTCCTTTTTAATAATTTTCTTGCATTGTACCTTTTTTTTCTTTATTTTCGTTAGGTTTCCCTTTTTTGGAATTCTCTTGGAAAAGTAGTCTAAAGTGACAACGTTGCCTTGAGATTTGGTGTTGTCTGAAAATTCGATGAAAAACAAGCTTATGCCAAGAAGTCATTTATTGAAATAATTTTAAATAAAAATGTATTATAAATAATAATTAAAATTATTAATTATTGCATTTAATGCATTATAATTATTATAAATAATTTATTATTAATTTTAAAATATATCTCACAGACACTTAGTAACAAATCTATAAAAAATTAAATATGTTTTTTTATTCAAGATTTTTAATTATAAAATAATAAAAATTTATTAACTTTTAATTTTTTAATTAATAGTAAATAATATTTTTAATTTAAGAATGTATTAAATATTTTAAATTTAAGTATATTAACTTTAAAAATTATTTTTATTTAATTATTACTATTTTAAAAATGAGTGATAAAAATTTATTAAAAGAACCATCTCTCTTTTTTTCATCTCTCTTTTTCCTTTTTCAGTTGAAATTTATGATGCTCTTTTATTTTGGAGAATTTATATATTATTAATTTTACTATCCAACTTTCTTGAAAGAAATTAAACTCCAACCATATATATTTCATACACTACCAATAATAAGAGGTAATAACATTCTTTTGCTTCATCTCTAAAGAGTAAAGAGCTAGTTCTATTTACGGATTGGATCGATTGCAAATTAAATATTCATAGTTTTTAAAATATTTAGATATGAATTCATTTAATTGTTTGATACCAAATCTATTAATCATTTATTATATGAATCATTTATTATCTGAATTCATATCCAATTTAGATAGTAATACGTGTTGGATAACCAAATGCCCTAAATATTCAAATTTATTGAACCATTTTTTTTAAAGTTAAAAATATAATATTAAATAAGAATTATATATATATTAGAGTTGATCATGGTCTAAGTCGAGTCTGGTTCAGGCAAGCCCAAGCATGATATCAATAGCATTGTATTCCATCCAAAACTGACCTGACCTAAACTTTGGATAGCCTAAAATGACCAGGCCCAGCTTTAACTACACTTTTACTGTCCAGACTTGACCCACCACCTATATTTCTTTTCATCAATCCAAAACTCAACAAACAAATTCCTTAATGTGAAAAATGATGAAACTCAGCAAAACTCAAGATGTTGTATAAAAACCAAAGAAATCAAAAACCAAACATAAATAAATAAAGTTGACTGACTGACCATAAAAGTCCTTAGGAGTATCAAATATCAATATTATTAACTGTATTGTTAACTATATGAAACAGATCATCTGCTTGCATTATTACATATAATAAGCTCAAAATTGAATGATGAGGCATTACATTTCCCAATGAGAAGAATAGGGGAAGGCAAAGTTAGATGCTTGAGGTGGATCAAGGAAGGGGGATTAACTAAGATAGTTGTGTGGGGTGGATCTAAAGAGGGAGCTGTGCAAGAGGATTGAAGAGGGTGAATGGATGGAGAAAAAAGTTGGCTGGTGGTTCAAAGTTGATGAGAGTTTTGAAAGCAATTCTAATGAAATTTGAGAGAGTTGAGAGTTTTTGTTTTTGATTTTTATAAGAGAAAACTATTATGAATTTTTTGTGAAATAGGAATTGTGAAATCACTTAACTTAATATCCAGATTTAAAGCCTGGATAAAATCAAGTGTACGTAATTATCCCTATTATGAATCTTTTATGAAACAGAAATTGTGAAAATATGTGGATACCCTTTATATCATTGAATTTTTCTTTTAAAAAATGCTACTCCTTTACTCAAGCATCTACTTTGAAAAAAAATTCCTCCACTGAGGATTACAAGAAAATTCCTTTATTAAGAATTTTAAAAAGAAAATATTCCTCAACAAAGAATCTTAGAGAGAAAATACTTCTAAACTGAGGAATTAACTTTTGAAATGAAATATTTCTCCATTGAAAATCTCAAAAAGGAAATATTCCTTCACCCTAGGATTTTTAAAAAGAAATACTGCTCAACTAAGGTATCAACTTATTTTTTGAGATAATAGACTTTATTCTTATTTAGAAATCTTTTCAAGATATTTCTAGTAGGTTAGGACTTTTTCAATGTGTTGTAACCTTAAGTGACTTAATAACTTATAATAGGCATAGTTGGGTATGTAATATAGCTTATCTATTGTATCTCTATCCAAGTCCCATATCAGTTAGGTGATACCTCCTTCCCTAAATGCATTACTTGCATTTCGACTAATCATTGCCTCTACACTGTGTGGTCAAGTTTAACACATCTAGACAAAATGAAACTAGTTGTGGAAGACCCACCTTTCATAACTCTAGTAGCTCAGATAGTATGTTTGACCTTAAGTGACTCAACAAGTCTCTTATGGTAAGAACTCCGGTATCTTGTTATAAATGGTGGAAGGCATATCTACATGCGAATCATGTGAGCTTCATTACATTAGAGCCTATTAGAGTTCCATTACATTTAAGGAACTCAATGGTCAACTTATAGCATGTGAGCTCTATCTTAAACAAGAAGCCGTTGACAGCAATACTATCTATGCTATAACCAACTTAATAAAAAAATTGAGCAATCTTTCAACTATTTGCAATCTTCTAAGTAGATATTTGTTTACTAGGGTCATAACAAAGCTTAGTTAACCAATCAACAATCTAGTAGTTTATTCATAGCTTCACCATGTCAAAATGCCCTTCTTATTTGTCAAATTTGTGACAAATAAGCTATAATGCCAAATAATGCTTTAAGGGAAAGCAACTTTTCAACTCCACTTTATCTAGCTTATCACTACTACAAATCATGTGACTATATCTCTTACTTTTAAGAAAAACTGGAAAATGGATTCTAAAGCCTTATACCATGCCATCTCAAAACTCAATGATCTCTCCTTACACACTCAATATGATGGTCTTCATAAGATTCTTCTAGGCGATGGGGTAGGTTTGGTGATCATACACATTGGTTCTACTTCTTTATAAACAAATCTTAATTCCTTTAAATTATATGATGTACTATGTGTTCATTTAATGTGAAAAAACTAATATGAATTGATAAATCTTGTAAAACTAATTATGTTTCTATTGAGTTTTTTCCATCACATTTCTTGATAAAGGATTTTAAACATGAGGGCAATTTTTCTAAATAGCCTAAATACAAATGATACCTACGAGTTGCTTAAGGATTGAAAGTCTCAAACCAACATCAAATGCTTTTACAAGCATTAAATCTGATGCTTCAACTTGGCATCAATGACATGGATATCCTTCTCTTAAAATTCTTCAATTTATGATTTAACATAACACTATTCCACTTTCATCATCTAATTTAAAATTTTCTCGTTATTCATGCTCCTATAATAAAAAACCATAACCTTTTTTTTCCATTTTGCACTGAAAAGAACTAAAAGTTTGGATTTATTATAATTAGATTTTTAGGGTTTTCACATATTTGCTCTATTTGATGTGTTTTCTTATATTTCCAAAATATAGGCAATTGGTGAAATTTTTTCACATATCCTTTCTATTTATAGCGAGTGGTGAGGAGAATACAAAAAATTGGACCAATTTTTTATTACACATTGCATCATTTATTTTCAAACTATACCCCATACCCCGCAAACATAATCATTCTGTCAAGTAATGTCACCATCACATTGTTGAAACTAGCCTTACCCAATTAATCAAGCTTTACTTTTACCTTTTTTTGGATCTATTTTTCTCAAGCAACAATATATTTTATAAATCGAATGCCTATTCCCTTACTTGATATGAAAGCTTTTTTTGTAACAATATTCACTGAGAAACTAAATTACTCAAAACTTAAAGTATTTGGTTGCCTTTATTACCTTTAGTTATAAAACATACAATTCCAGTAATTCCAACACCATTCTAAACCATGCACATTTCTTGGATACTCTCTTTCTTACATTGCTTTTAAATATTATAATATGGTCACTGATAAGATTTTTATTTTAAGGCATGTTAATTCTATTGAATTTGGATTTTCATTTGTTGTAAAACTTACAACATCGTCTATCTTACACTGCATTGGTAATGAAACTTCTATTGCCCCTATCTTTCTAGGTCCATTATATTATAGTGTATCTCTAATGAATATTACTTTCATTATATCTCCTCAAACGAATCTTAAGTTGCAAGCATATTCCATGTAATCTTAATAAGTATTGTTCCTCTTAACTCTTCATAAGGTAATCTTAATTTAGCCTTGTAGTAGGACATCCATCCAAATTTAGATTATGCATTAGGTATGTCTTGTTCTCACCCATCTTCTTATTCTGATTTTGTTGAATCCATCACTCAACCTATGAAAACACATTAAATGATAACCTAATCCTAAAATAATATTTTAAGCCAAAGAAAATCCTTACTGCAACTAAACACATTTTAGCTAAACCATTTAAACCTATTTGTGTCTTGTAGACCATCAAAGATTCCAATGGTAATTAGTAACGTTAGACGAGTTTAATGCTCTTATTTGTAATGGAACATGGGATCTAGTTCCATTAAGTCCAACTTAAAACCTAATTGGATGCAAATAGGTAATTCGAATAAAAAGAAAACCAGATGATACAACTATTAGATATAAAGCCAGATTAGCTAAGGGATTTCATTAATGTCTTGATATGGATTACACAGTAACCTTTTAGCCTTGTGATTAAACAAACAACCATCTGAATTGTTTAAGGTTTGACTCTTTTAAGAAATTGGCAAATTTGTCAGTTAGCTGTTAATAATGCTTTTTTGCATGGTTATTTATTTGAAGGTGTTTACATAATATAACCTCTTATATTTACAAATTTAAACAACTTAACTATGTTTGTAAATTGAATAAGCCACTTTATGGGCTTAAACAGCATCTCAAGCTTTAAGGAGTTAAGCTTTTTTTTTTGTTAGCAAATGGTTTCACCAATTTGATTTCTAATGCACTATTGTTTGTAAATTCTGATAAAGGAATTCTTGTCTATTTTCTAATCTATGCGTATTTCTTGTTAATCAAAGGAAACAATGACATCTTTGTGGTAAAGTTTATTGGAAAATTAGTTAACGAATTCTCTCAAAGATCTTGAAAAGCTACATTTTTTTGGTTGTTGAAATCATTTTTATGGAAAAAGTTTATTTCTATCACAACATAAATGGTCTTCTAGAAAAAATTTGGATGATAAATGCAAACAATTTCCACTCCATTATCTCTATCAGTCTTCCTTAGTGTTCATGATGGCTTTTCATCAACAAATGCCACAGATTATAGGTGTATTATGGCTGCTCTTCAATATTTATCTTACCAAGTTGGATATAGCATATTTAGTCAACAAATTGTCACAATTTATGCACTTACCTACCATTTAACACTTGAGTTCTTTGAAACAAATTTTATGGTGTTTGAAAGCAACAATTTATCATGGGTTGTTTTTCAAATGAGAATCGTCTTAACAGGTAAATACATACATGGATGGATGTTGTTTAGATAGGAAATTATGATGACAGAACTTTAACTTTGCCTACATAGTGTACATTAGAGGAAATGTGATTTTTGGTCTTAAAAGAAATAATGGGCAGTAGCATATTCATCAACTAAAGCAAAATATAAAGCCATTGCAAACATAGCAGCTGAATTTCTTTGAATTCATAATCTTCTATTTGGTTACAAGCTCCACAAACTAAACCAGCTTTAATTTTATATCATAATGTTGGAGCAATTTATCGTTGTTTAAATCTTGTTTTTCACTCTTGCATAAAACATATTGCACTAGATTATCATTTTGTTCAAGAAAGTTGTAGTTGATTGCCTTTAAGTGTCTCATGTCAATTCGAAAGAATAATTTGGTAATGCCTTAACTAAAGCATTATCTAAATGGCACTTGCTCTTTCTTCGATCCAAGATTAGAGTTTTTGTCATGGCTCCCTTATTTCGCAGAGGTATGTAAAAGTTCTTTATGCTCAACATTTATCATTAGACTATCCGTCCTCACTTTATCTAGATATTCGAATCAACCTTAAGCCTTTATATCAGATAGAAGCAATATATATCTTTATCCTGTAAATAGTATTAATAGTTGTTTAAGATAATTATTGTAAATTAAACCATACTCATCCTTCTTTTTTATCTTAGATTGAAACAATCTTAACCTTATAAATAACATTTATATATAATTAATGTAGATAATTCTTATATCTATCACTTTATGATTTTACCTATAAATACATTTTGTTAATAAGAACAATAGTATCCTTCCTTTCTTAGTCCTTTCTATAATTCATGAATAAATCTGAACACATAAATTGATATAAAAAAGTAATATATAAAGGCCAAACCCATGAATTTTATTATGAAACCTTCAGTTTTGAAATCTTACTATAGTTTTGTACATTTAATTAAGAACTAAGAAAGTAACAAAACATATTCTTTTTGGTAAAATTCTAGCAATTTAGTAGTCTAAGCTGTATAGAATCAGTTATAAAACATTCAAATACTGTAGCTTTAACCAAACACTTTTTTGTGACGTGGAGAACATTGATTGGGATTATGAAAATAGATTTCCAATAAAAATATGATATGAACCGAATATTTTATTGTAAGTGTAATTATAAAACTAATTTCAAAAAGCGGAGAACCTTAAATAATTCTAAGTCTATAATCTGTTCCAAGATACAAATAATATTATTCAAAAAAATCTATATAAAATTAGGATAACTCAACTTAATTAGACTTGCTCAAGAGTTGAACAACCTGCTCGTTTCAACTTTACTTGAATCAGATTTAGGTATTAATTTTTATAATCTGAATTAATTTGAATAACTATTAATTTATTAAAAAAATAATTTTTATTTAAATTCAATTATAAAAATATAAAAATATAAAAATATTAAGATAAACTATTTTGTAAATTTCTTAATAAATTTTATCCAATGATTCAAACTATCAAATTGAATTAAATTTAAACTTAAACTTGGATCTTAAATTTTTTTAAAGCCACACTCTGGCTAACCTATAAGCATAAGTATCTTTAATTTCAATGTTTCCACTCACCACACACATCTTTTCTGTTGTTTTAGCGTTCTCTTGTCCGAAAACATGAGCTGTGGATTCATCAAGATAATAACATAAGAAAAACTAGCTCCATCCTTTTAAAATTATGAAATCTAGTTTCTATTTGTTTTGTGAAATATATATAATTTTTGAAAAATGCTCTTTTTTTTGTATTTTTTATATTTTTTCACAAAAATTAAGTTGATTAACAAATAATAAATTTTAAGAAAAAAATTTAGTTTACTTTTTCAAAATGTCTCATACTTTTAAAAAATGTAAAATATTTTTGGATCAATCAACTTTTTCAAAAAAAATAATAAATTTCTTTTCAAAAATCATTTTTTAAAAATATTTTCTATGAAACAAAAATCTTTAAAAAGTAAAATTTAATCTTTCAAGTTTAAAGAGCATTATCCCACAAAAAACAAATATGGCAATCATAGCCAAACATGCTTGCCACCACCCCATAGTTGAAACTTTCATACAAATTCTTTCCTTCTTTATCTAACTATTATTGATAAAAGAAACAAATAAATCTTTCACATTATATATTGTGATGATCCTTGTTTGTACATTGGACTCCCCTTAACATAAATTTCCCAATGGAAATTTCTCAAATAACAGCTTTCTATAGTGCAATCATCATTTTCTTTTTGCTCATCCCAACCACTTAGGCCAACTACCTTAGCCTTGTTAATCAGTTCTTGGCTCCTTAAGATGTTGCCCTTAACGCCATTATAATGCCACCACTAGTGTGGGATGCAAGGTTGGTGCGTTACGCTGAGTGGTATTCTAACCAAAGGCGGGAAGATTGTGCTTTAATGCATTCAAATGGACCAGAGAAAATATCTTAGGAGAATTCCCAAAAAAAAAAAAGGAAACAAACAGATAATTATTAAAAAAGAGTGAAATCCATAAAAATAATTTTCAAAAAAGAAATAATAATTATTAGAATTTTTAATAAAGAGACTATAATTACTTTTTTACCCTTTATTTCTTTTCTTCTTGCCCACTATTTTTCTTAATGTTGGGGGGAGTCAGTTCCCTTTGTAAGGGAATCAGCCCCAACCAAATTATATTATAGTATATTATATTATATATTAAAAATATTATTTAAAAATAATAAATTATTAAAAATATTTAAATTAAATCCTAAATTTATAAAATAAAAAATATTTTATTAAATCTAAAGTTATAAAATAATCTTGAATTATATTAAATCCTAAATTATTATTTTAAAAATAAATATTTTATATTAAATTTTGAATTACTATATAAAAAATGCATAGATAAGTATGACTAAATGCACAGCTTACTATAATTAAATGTACAAATGAGATGACTGTACAGGAGCCTAAAATCAAATCTATTTTAAAATTAAAAAATATTTAATATTAAATCTAAATTATTTTTAAAAAATCAAAAATAATATATATAATATAATATATCATATTATAAACATAATATAATAATTTATTATATATAATAAAAATAAAAAATATTTTACATTAAATTCTAAATTACTATTTAAAAATAATAAAAATTAAATATATTTTATATTAAATCCTGAATCACTATTTAAAAAATAATAAAAAAATAAAAATATTTTATATTAAATTTTGAATTACTATTTAAAAATTGATAATAATTAAAAAATATTTTATATTAAATCCCTAATTATTATATAAAAATAATAAAAATAAAAAATTTTATATTAAATCTCAAATTACTATATAAAAAATAATAACTAAATGTACGAATGATTGTAACTAAATGTATGAATGACTATAATTAAACATGTGGATGAATATAACTAACAACTAAATGTATGAATGATTATAACTAAATGTACGACTCACCATAACTAAATGTACGACTCATCATAACTAAATGTACAACTCACCATGATTAAATATACGAATGACTATAACAAATATATGACTCACCATAACTAAATATATGAATGACTATAGCTAAATGTATAATTCACCAAAACAATATATTATTTTTATTATTTAGTTATAGTCATTCGTACATTTAGTTATAGTCATTCGTACATTTAACTATGATAAGTCGTACATTTGTACATTTACTTATGGTGAGTCGTATAATTAGTCATAGTCATTCGTAGATTTAGTTATACTCATTCGTATATTTAATTATGCTGAGTCATACATTTAGTTATGGTGAGTTGTACATTAAATTATATTCATTTGTACACTTAGTTATGATGAGTTGTACATTTAGTTATACTCTTTCGTATATTTATTTACAATCATTTATACATTTAGCTATAATCATTCATAGATGCAGTTATTATTTTTATATAGTAATTCGAGAATTAATATAAATTTTTCACTTTTTTTATTTTTATACAATAATTTGATATTTAATATAAAATATGTTTAATTATTATTATTTTTAAATGGTAATTTAGTATTTAATATAAAATATTTTTATTTTTATTATTTGTAAGTAATTTAATATAACATATCTTTAATTTTTTATTGTTTTTTAAATAGTAATTTAGGATTTAATATAAAATATTTTATATTTTTGTTATATAATATATGTTAATATGATATATATTATATAATTTATATGTAATATATATTATTTTTAATTGTTTTCAAAAATAATTTGGGATTTAATATAAATACTTTTTATTTTTATTTTTATACAATAATCTAAGATTTAATATAAAATATTTTTATTTTTATTGTATATAATATGTTACTGTATTATGTTTATAATTGATATATTATATTATATATGTATTGTATAATATATTACATAAAATATAAATAATATATATTATTTTGAATTTTTTAAAAATAATTTTGATTTAATATTAAATAATTTTTAATTTTAACGTAGATTCGGTTTCAGGTTCCTGTACACTCATTTTTTGTCATCTGTATATTTAATTATAGTAAGTTGTACATTAAGTTATACTCATCCCTACATTTTTTATATAGCAACCTGAGATTTAATATAAAATATTTTTATTTTTAAAATAATAATTTGGGATTTAATATAATTTGAGATTATTTTATAATTTGAGATTTAATACAATAGTTTTTATTTTATAAATTTAAGATTTAATGTAAAATATTTTTAATCTTTTATTATTTTTAAAATGTATTTTTAATATATATAATTTATATAAAAGATAATACATATATATATATATTGGTAGGGGTTGGTTTCCCTTACAAAGTGAATCGACTCCCCCCTCCAACATTAAGAAAGATAGCTTGTAGAAGGAAAAGAAATAAGAGGTAAAAAAGTAATTATAGTCTGCTTATCAATGATTCTAATAATTGATATTTTCTTTTTTAGAATTATTTTTCTGATTTCACTCTTTTTTAATAATTATCAATCTATTTTTTTTTTTTTGGAATTCTCCTAAATATCTTTTAGGGTAGTGGCGATGAGTGGATGCCTACTTAGGTGGTCAGTACTGGGTATCAGAGAGTAATTACTAGTCTAATTCATGCGACAGAGAGCAGAAATGTGGACATTATACACAGATAATCTGGGCTAAAACCCAAAGAGTTGGGTGTGCCATAGTGGTTTGTGGCAAAGGAAGAGGTGTTTTCATGACTTGCAACTATGATCCACTTGAAAATTTTATTGAAGAAAGAGCTTACTGAATTTCATTAAATGATTACTTTCATGAAATTTTTTTGCGAGTGGATTAATTTTACATGAAATTAAAACTAGAATTATGAGATTCACTTAATTTCACATTTAGATATATGGGGTTTAGTTATTGTGTTTCTTATATGTAAGTCTTTTATGATATTTTTCTTTTACTATTATTATTTTTATTATCTAATGTCATATTTTGACATCGAATTTAAGCTCGGAAACAGACATGTCAAGTAAAAACTTTTGATTTTTGTATCAGACTTTCTCGACATGGGGAACTCATTGGCTGTTGTGCAAGTTTTTCACGCTCTCCTTTATTTTTGGCTTTCTATTTCTAATATACTAGAAAAATAATTGCCACGTGTTTTATATATATACACAAGAAGAATTCATTTATATTATTGTAAAATTAAATTAATTTTATAGATTTTTGTTATTTTTATATGATTAAGATTTTAACAAATCGACCATTAGATTTAGCAATATAATATTACTTGTGGTGCATGTAAAATTTTAAATTTATGAACTCTATTATATTAATCGAGAATATTTTTAATATATATTTAACAATTAAAAATTTTTACATCAAACAAGTAGTTAGTCATTTTCAATTACTGAAACTCAACATATATAATTTACGTGAATAAAACATGAATATGATGGTTATATTAAACAAATATAAATTATATAAAAACTTAATCAACATATGTAAAATTAAATTAGTTTTATACTAGTGTAAGTAAATCTTTTATATATATATATATATATATAATACACCTATTAGAAAAGGGAAAAAAGGTAGAGAAGAGAGAGCCTTTGGAAAGGGAAAAAAGGTAGAGAAGAGAGAACCTTTGGAAAAGTGAGAAGGAAGAGAGGGAGAAAATAGAAATGAGAGAGAGAGAGAGAGAGAGAAGGAAAGAGGGAAGAAATTGTGTTTTTTGTGTTTATGTGATTTTCCATATATTTATAAATATAAATGAAAATTTTCATATTCATAAAATGTATGTTACTTTTTTTATATATAGGTTTTAATGCAATGATTATTAGTTTTATATAAATTTAAATATGTTTGTTTATTCATATTATATTCATGTTATTTTTTGTATCATGTTATGTTTTACTATTTTTGTGTTGTTTTTGTGTTTATTTTAATTTATCCTATACTTTTCATATGTTTGTCATGACAATTCAATTTACTTAAAATATTAAAATATAAAAAAATTAATTAAATGATTTGTCATATAATTTAGAGGAAATTTATTTTCTTTTTAGATAATTTATTTAAAGTTGTTAGAAAGCATATTGACTTGCTTGCCAATTTATGATTTGTATCCATTTAATTGAGAAAAAAAGTTAAGAAAATAATTTTATTTGTTATTTTTATTTTAAGTTTAAATAAGGTATTTAAACATGTGGTATGCACATTCACTTGGTAGTTGATTTAGGATCCATAATCGATTTGCTCGATAAAAATATTTTTTATTTTTGTTTTTATTTTTAAATTATATAATTTAAAAGGAATTAGTCTGTAATTCACTCACAAATCCATTTAGTATTCATACTTTACCTATCAAACAACAAAAATAAGTTTTTTTTCTTTATGTTTGTTTTAAATGATGTATTTAAAGTAATTAATCTCGTATTGACTAACAAGTTCATTTAAGATCTATATTCAACTCTAAACAATTATCATAAATTTAATTTCACAATTAACATAATATAATATGCTAATATTAGTATTATTACAACTTAAAATTTAAAAAACTGAAAAATTTACTATAACATGATAAAATTTAATTTAAAATTAATTTAATAATTAAGTAATTAAAAATTTATAAAAGAAATTAAAAAACCTAACGTAAGTAAGGGGTAGACTTGTCCATGGGTTGAGCTATCCGTTTAGACCCAAAGACTCATCCAATATTTAGGAGGATTTGAGCAAAAATATTATACCTAAAAAGTAGGTTTCAGCAGATTTCAATGCCATTTTAAAAAACTAGCCCAACCTTGGGCAAAAGAATTTAGGCTCTAGCCTCTAACCCAGCTCGACTCGAATATTATTAAATTATTTACTTATATTTTATAATATAAATATATACTTACAATAATATTAATATTAATATTAATATTAATATATACATTTACCTAACTACCTTAAACATAACCCTAACTACCCCTCCCTCACATTTTTGTACCTGCCGCATCATCCTATTCTTTCTCCATTCCGTTTGACTGTCTTTTCACTCTTTTCTTGGTAGATTTTGTTAGGTTTTGTTATGTTTAGCAGCCATATTTCACTTTCTTCTCTTAATCTTTTTATTTTTCATTTGCACCTAACCCAGATCTAAAGCTTTAGGATCTGCAAATGTTTCTTATAATTTATAATTATAAGAAAATTAAATGAGGTTTAGATTCAAAAATTAATCTTTGCTTTGCATTTATTTATTTATTTTTCGTTTTCTTTAGCATTGTTAATTCAAAATTTGGAGCATCAAGATCTGCCAAATTTGGCGCTATTTATATATGATGTTATGACATAATTATTAAGATATATTTATAATTTTCTTAGTTGAAAAAATTTTGGGCAAGCCAAGTCGAGCCTGGATTTCTCATTATGAATTTGGGCCGAGCTTGATCAAGAAATAGGACCTATTTTTCAAGTCTAGTCAAACTTGAACAGACATAAAAATCATCAATATCTTACAAAAGTCTAGCTCGAACTCAACTCGATTTATAGACAAGTGTAATAGGGATTAAATGCTAATGCAAGGTTAACTTTTTATACAATAAATACAAAAGTAAATTATCAATTAACCATTTAAAAATAAAAAATATAAATTAAAATTTCAAAAAATAGTCATTTTTATCACAAAATTTAATTACATTATGGGAAGAATAAAAAAGATTCATATTAATTAAAAAATTTTCATATTCAATTTATATTTAATTTTTTTCGTATTTTGCAAAATATTGAATTTCAGTGAAACGATAAGAATGTGAAAAAAAGTTATTATATTAATTTAATCTTTTCATATTCCATTAATTATTGATTTGGAAATATATATTTTAAAAATATACAAATTAACTTCATTTGGAAAACATTTTGTAGTCTAGTACTATTAAGTTAAATTAAAACGTGAAAAATCATAAAAAACATTATCATATTTGAATTTTTCATTTTTTATTAGTTAACGATTCGAAATAAGACCTTGGAAGTAAAAACATTATAAACAAATTTTGTTTTCTAAAATGGTTTAAAATTTCTTAATCTTTGTATTTCAATTATTTAAATTTTTATATTTTTATGATCATTTATTGATTTATGTGTGACTTTTTATTATCCTCATTTTTATCTATATATTGGTTGGTTATTATAATTAGATATAAGTATAGTTTCTTTGACTACTTTTAATGTTTATGTTTATTATTTGAATATTATTTTATTAGTTTTATAACTCATACGATGCATAATTAATTTTATACACGTATGTACATATACTGAGTATTATTTTCAAATTTATATCAAAGTATTTAATATTTAACATATATAAATTGTCTATATCCATCAAAATTTTATTCAAATTTGAATCAAATTTATTCAATTGTTTGTATATACATGCACAAAATATATTCAAAATCTAACTTCAAATCAAATATATTCAATTTACTTTTTTTTAATTTAAGTTACTGATAGATCATCAATTTTTTAATTTGCACATGTATTTTGTGTAATGTCAAATATATTTAAAAATTATGTAAAATTTTAATACCATATCAAAATTAGATTCTATAAAAACACTGTTTACTTGCTAATATTTTTCCTACAAAATAATTAAATAAAAAATTAAATTATAAAAATAATGCACATTAATTGTTATGACTATGCTCAAATTATTTTTAACACATAAAAAATCTAAAAATATAGTTTTTTAAATATATATAGATCATTTAATAAAAAATAGTTTTTCTGATTTTGACTAAATTTTTGTACAAAAAACAAAAATTAATTGGTAAATGTGTAACAAAAGAAAAAGTGAATTAAAAAATAATTAAAAAATCACAACTTTCAAATGAAAATTTCAAACCGAAACAAAAAAGTTACATAAAACTATTATTTATAGGTTTATCGGATGCCAATAAATAAGATGTGTATATAATTTTAAATTGATTAATATTTTTCAAATTTAAAATAAATATAATCATTGATCTGTGTATTTTTTAATTGAAAAAAATCAAATAAGATGATAAGAAAATTTATCAAAGTAAAAATTAATATTTTTAAATTTTTAAAAAATATAATAGTTAAATAAGCTAAAATTTTAAAATTTTATTACAATTCAATCTTAATCTTAGATGAGTAATTTTATCTATTACTATTTAATCTTGATTTTAAATGATTAAAAATATCAAAAGATTGATAATAGATAACATATAAATATTTAATTTGAAAATTTTTAAATTCTGATTTTAGATGCATAATTTTATCTATTACTTCTAAATATGATTTTAAATGGATAAAAAATTAAAAGATTGATAAGAGATCATCTAAAAAGATTTAATTTGAAAATTTTTGAATAATGATATATTTAATCTTGAAAAATAAATTTTTAACTACATTAAATCATATATATTATTAATCAAAATTAAAAAATTTTAAATTAATTAATCTGATGATTTAATCTAATATTTTAGATATTACAATACTAATTAAAATCAAAATCATCTTATGTGTTATCAAAAAAAGATGTCCATATAAGCTGCTATATTAGCCATATTTATCAAGTAAACTTACAACTTGTTTTATTATATTATATATTATTATGATGAAAATAAGAGTAGATAATTTTAAAAAGAAACTTTTGAATTTTAAAATGCTATTATATATTGATACTAGTTTTTTTTAACGGTGTGCGAAGCACAAAACTTTTATTAAATTTTTCCTATTTCTAACATTTTTAATTCATTTTTATTTTATATATATTCGTATTAATCTAATATATATAATCATACAATTATAAATACCAAAATATAAATGGATATATCTTTTAAATTGAAATGCAACGACACAAATCAATTAACAAAGTTCTATTTTCTTTTCATTTTATCTAGAAAAATGTACAATTTAATGGTAAAAATTTTATTGGTAAACTAATCAAGATAATTTTACATGATATTGAATTTAACAAGGATGTAACAGATTATATGTGTTGTTGAATTTAAAATAGACAAAATTAATTTGTAAGGAGAAAATCATATTTGTTAAAAATTTTAAATTTAAAAAATATCATATTTGATTTGAATCATAAGCTTTCAACTTTCAAATTTTAAATTGATATATATATATATATATATGTATTTTAATTTATATGTTATCATAGGTAGCAAAGATATAAGATATTCATGTAAAAATTTACATTTACCAAATAGACATGTATCTTCTAACATTATATATATGACAGTCACATACGTTGCATGTAATCTTACATATTACTTATCTTTGAAAATTTTAACTTATTTTCAAAATATAAACTTTCAATCTAAAACCTAATAATTATATTTTATATTAAGTTTGGAAATTTTAGATTTTTTGATACAATTAAATTAAAAGTATAGTTGAGTTGTATGCTGATCATCAAAGATAATATCTACTTTGAAAATAATCCATAATTTATTAATGCAAATAATCAATAACTTTTCTAATAAAAGATATAAGCACATTATAATCTAAAGTACGAAGCATTGAAATGTTTATAAAATTCATACATCTATTTATATAAAAATACTAATTAAAAAGAAATACTATGAGAATAAAAATTAAAAGTTTATTAAAAATTTATTTTAAAAATAGAAAAATCACAAAAGCATTTTGAGTAAACTAAGACTATGATTTAAATAAGTGGAAGCATTACCTCGCCAGCCAAATGAAAAAAAATTATAAGCAATTACTATTTCCAGAAAAATAAAAACTTTCAAACTATTTTCACAACTAATATGATGAATAGATTAAAAATAAAAAATTTCAATAATATTTATAACAATGTGAAATTTAGTTACTTTGTAAATTGTAACTTTAAAATTATTGCTTGATAAATTTTAATTGCTAGAGAGTTTTACTTATAATCTATTGTTAAAAACTTTTAGAAAAATTATCATGGTGTTAAATTTTTCAATGATAAATTTATTTATAATATAAAATTATAAACAAGCACAAAATAAATCTTATTACTACTTAAAATAGAATATAAAATATTTATATTTATTTATAAAATTTTATACATTGTATATAAAGTTACATATTAAATAAATAATTAAAAGTTACATTAACATTTAAAATTAGATTAATATACTTTCTTTTTTTAGTTCTTCAGGGTAAGAAAATTATAACTTTAAATATAAAATAATTTAATATCAATTTTAACTTTTTTATTTATTATTAAATAAATCATTAAATAGAAGACTTTCAATAAACTTAAAATTTTTATTTATAAACGTGATAAATTTTATTATAAGAAGATTATTTAATCAATATAATTAAAATTTTTATTTTTAAATATAATAAATTTTATTAATAATAAAAAATTTAAAAATAAAAAATAATAATATAATAAATAATAATAAATATTTTTTATTTAAAAGATTGATTCTGTATATGATGAATAAAATTTTAAAATATTTTGTGTTCGGACGCGAAAAAAATTTCCAGCAAAGATTCCCACATATTTATTCCCCTTACAAGGAAAAATGAACGTGCGGAGCACGCACGTCGAATAATGTAATTGATCTCATCAGCTCGCTGGTGCTCCGCTATTTTGTAGTTTTGGCGCCCCCATAACTGTTCCTTTCACTAATTCAACTCTCCCATCCCAAAAGCCCCCAAACCCAAACCCAAGTCCTTCCCAAAGATCTTTCACTCTCTAGAAGAGGAGAAATCATTCACAAATTTATTGTTATTTTCTTTTTAAGTTCTCTTTTTTAATAATAATAATAATAATAATAAAACCCGAATTGCAGAACTCAAAAATCTCGATTCACTCTTCTGTTCTGTTCTGTTATTTTCTTTTTGTTTTAATTTGCCTATGCTTCTTTCTTCCACATGATCTCCGCCATTTCTTCACCACCCCGAACCCCCACGCCGAGCCCTAGAAGGATCCGAATCCTGAGCTGCCACTCGATTCGCTTCTGTAACTTGGGTTTCCCACCCTGGAAGCCAAAACTGAACTAGCTATAGTATGAGCCGTTGCAGCAGATGCAGATTGCGTGGGTTCGAAGCATGAGCGGCGGTTGCTTCAAGTGCACGGAGCAGCCTCCTAAATTGGGGATCAAAGTCGAAGAAGACAGTGGTGGCCAAGACGTTTTAAACGCTGTCGCCATGGACTTGAAGGTTTCGCCTCCTCAACATCTTGTCATTATGGTCAATAGCTCGTTGGAAGGTATCTTTCGTTTTATAAGAATTTCATATGAAATTAAAATTTTAACTCAAATAAGAATTCAATTAAACTTATACTAGAAATATTGTAATGTTTGAAAGGTAAGATAGTTTTTTTTTTTTCCTGGAAAGAATGTAGTGTACTTCTGTCTAAATTAGTGTTTTTGTTTTTTCTTGTGTCATAGCTAATTCAGGTTGTAATTACTTTCAGCTTTATGAAATTGTGAAAGATAAAAGAGACATTAAAAATTTTGACTATATCAATTAAACTTCAAGGGAGTAACGTGTAATTACATCAATTAAAAGAAAATGTTCAAGTAACTTGTCATTACCTCAAACCGTCCATAAGCATGATCTTCAGATTTATGGGGGCAAAAGCGAAATTCTTGAAAGTCCTTTTTAGTAGTTCGCAAAGTCATTTTGGTTGGCATTTGGGAACCTCAATGTCAATTTGATTTTAAAATTTTTGAATTTCACACCCTTTGATTTGGAAAGATTCTAAACTATCTTAGATTTGTGAAGAGAAAAATAAGAACTGGGCTGCGTTGACAAATATTGACCTCTAAAAGAAACTTGAAATCTTAGATTGGAACCTCTTAAAAATTACAATATATTTGGCCCAAATGCAAATGATTCTCAAAATATGTGTTTTTAATTTTGAAATTCAAAATATCATTTTTTTTAATTCAAAAAGTGTATTGTAGAGTGATAGCGTCCGCATTCTCCCCTGTCCCATTTGCATAAAATTTTGCCTGAATTTTGGACCCTAATTTTTGAGTAAAGCCTATAGAAATCTGCGTTATGCAACTATATTTGTATTTATAATGTTGCAATGTTTCTATCTATTGCTATTTTTTGCTGTTTTAATTTTACCAAGAAGGCTTTTTTTGGCAACTAAAAATTGAAACCATGTCTATAATCATATGCAAGCACTAGGGAGGCATAGATGCTCCCAATACCCTTTGCATCCTTATGGTATCTGTGTCTCTAAATGCAGTGGGATATTGAGGAGATATCATTTATAGAAGGGATGGACCTTCAAGACATTCTTGGTTAGAAATGTTAGACTAACAAAAAAAAAAAAATTATTTTTGTTTTTGTTATAATTGTTCATTTAGGGTGAAATACATAAGGATAGAAAACCATTATTTATGCAGTGAAAAGAAGCATGAAAGGTTAAATTTGTCATCATTAGAGACATTTTCAATGTCATTGCTATAGAAATTGACTGAGGAGAATAAGACAGAGAAAGATCGAAGCACCCAATTGACTTGTAGATGTACCTTGATTGATAATGGGAATTGGTGCCTACCAAATTGACTTGTTTCTCCATTATATTCATGGTGGTTTTGTAATGTTTAAACATGTAATAGTAGCCAGTAATTAGGTGAAAGAGATGGAACACAAATAGAGAGACGGAGGAGCGAAAGACTTTGGTATCTTTGTCCATACCACTTTCTTGATTTTCTTATCAATTTAACATCAAAATGATTAAAAGAGAAAAGTATTTTATACCACGCAATTTAGGGTGGCTATGGTTAAAGCCTTAGATGTTGGAATTTTTTTATTTGCCTCAAAATGTAAGAATTAGGTTTTGAACTAATTTTTGTACTTGATAATCAATAAACTTTTTCAGTGGCCATTTATATAAATGTGCTTTATAAATGTCTTTGGCCGTAGATGCTATTTATATAATGTCTCTCAAATCTATTTATTTATTTTTTTTTTTTAAGTTTTAAAAGTTTTTTAGGGCTTTATGTATTTCTAGGCTAAAATTAATGAAATGCTTTGCTCTTTATATAACGTATATCAAATCTAGTTTTTTTTATGTTTTAAAAATTTTTTAGGGCTTTATGTATTTCTAGGATGAAATTAATGAAATGCTTTTATTTGTATATACTTGTATATATGTCCTTTTATGAACATATCCTTGTCTTGTTATCTAAAAGTTGAATATTGTTGTAATGCATTTGTATTTGTATCACATGTGTCCTTCACAGAACCTGGTAGATCAAACTCCATAAGGGATACAAAGGCTTTTGTTGAGGACGATTGATGCAGGAGCATTAACAATTAGGAGTTCTATTTCATTTTAAATTCTGTTGAAATAAAGAAATCCATTTAAATCTATTTTTAGGATTCTAGTTTAAATAGATTATTGTTTAGGATTAGAGTTTTAGTTTGGATAAGTTTTATGATTAAGCTTAATTAGTATTCTACTAGGAATACTAAATCTAGTAGGAATAGGAGTTCTAGCCTATATATATGCATATAGGGAGTTGCTACAAAGTATTCGATTATTATTTTATTATTCTATCAAAAAGGTTTCTTTCTAAACCTAAACATCTCTACAGCGTTATCTTTTTCTACTATTTTCAATTCTTTTGTGTTCTGGCTATTTCCTATCATCTCCAGCCTGCATCAATTTGGTATCAGAGCCATGGTAGGACGTGCAAGGGGCGATGGAAGAGAGAATCAAGAACAACAAATAGAGTTGATCGAGTTGAGGTGCATGGTGGAGGATTTGTCGCAAGCTGTACAAGCTTTGCAGCGACAAATAGATGTGGGCGCCCGAATGGAGATACCGGAAGGTGACAACAATCCTTTTGACCTGCCAGAAGGTGGTCTTGAAGATGTTTCAGATGAAAGAGAGCCCGAGAACCCTTTCCATAATGCTAGACCTGCAAACTTTGTAGTACGAGGCAGATTGGAAGATCGACTATTGCATGCTTTCAAGTTAACGAGAGGAGAAGCAAAGATCCAAGTGGATGACTTCCATGGGGAGTTACATGCAAAAGATTATTTGGACTGGGAAGCCACTGTTGAGAATTACTTTGAGTGGAAACCGATGGTTGAACCTAGGAAAGTACTATTTGTGAAGCTTAAGTTGAAGAGTGCAGCACTTCAACGGTGGAAGAGAGTTGAAGAATAACGAGCATGTCAAGGGAAGAAAAAAATTAGCAGTTGGGAACATACGAAAAGCAAATTGCGGAAGCGGTTTTTGCCACCAGATTACGCCATGGAACTATATAAAAAGTTTGATTTGCTTAGGCAAAATGGAAGGACGGTTGAACACTACACCTTTGATTTCAACAATTTGTCTATTAGAGTGGGATTAAACGAAACTAATGAGCAGTTAATGTCTCGTTATATTGCTGGTTTAGATCAAAGTATAAGAGATGAGCTAGGGGTGGTTCGTATATTCAACTTGGAGGATGCACGGCAATATGCCTTTCAAGCTGAAAAACATGTATTACGCTACGGTGCAAGGAAGTCTTTATTTGGTAAGACTATTAGCTCTTCTCAAGGCAATTTTAGCAATAAAAAGGAATTTTTAAGCAGCAAAGTTAATAGAGGGAACGTAATGCGAACCAGTAAGGTTCACAAAAGAAAGGAGGTTCAAGGCAATACCCATTCCAACATTAGAAGGGTGAGTAGCTGATCTCAAATCAGATGCTTTAGTTGTGGAGAAAGTAGGCACGCTTCTTATACCTGTCCTAAAAGAAGGGTGAATTTAGTTGAACTTGATGATGAAGATCAAGAACAACCTGATCTGATCTATGATGAGTATGTTGAGGATGAAGAGGAAATAGATATACACCCAGCACAAGGAGAATCTTGATGCTCAGAAGGGTTATGTCTACGACCAGCCACGACGATAGAGAGGATTGGAGGAGGAAAAGTATCTTTAGGACACGTGTTAGGTGTGCAGATAAAGTGTGTAATGCCATTATCAGTGGGGGTAGCTCAGAAAACTACGTTTCTAAAGAAACCGTGGAAAAACTAAAGCTACCTATAGAAAAATATCCTCATCCATATAACATTCAATGGGTTAAGAAGGGATTTAAGATACCTGTAAAATTTCAATGTTTAGTGAAGTTTACTATGGGCAAGGATGTGGATGATGAGGCATTGTGTCATGTGGTACAAATGGATGCGTGTCATATTTTTTTAGGTAGACCTTGGCTATTTGATCATGATATGCAGCATTCGACCAAAGAAAATACTTATTCTTTTCATAGAGGTGGAAGAAAATATACATTGCATCCTCAAAAGGAAGTAGTGACGCACAAGACTGACAAATTGAATAGGCTTTTAAAGGCTGAAGAATTGGTGAGTGAAAGTAGAGAATTGGGGGTTGTATTTGCTGTAGTCAGCAAAATAATAAATACTACTAAAGAGGGAAATTTGAAGGAACAGCCCAAGGAAATTCAAAACTTGTTAAAGGAGTTTGCTGATTTCGTTAGTGACTCTTTGCCACAGGGGTTGCCACCTATGAGAAGCATTCAACACGCTATAGATTTGGTGCCTAGAGCATCTTTACTAAATTTGCTAGCATATCGAATGCCACTAGTTCAGCGGCTGGAAATTCAAAAATAGGTTGAGGATTTGATAAAGAAATGATTGGCGCGCGAAAGCAAAAGTCCATGTGCTTGCCGAGATCTACTAGCTCCTAAGATGGATAGATCTTGGCGGATGTGTGTTGATAGCCGAGCTATAAACAAGACTTCAATCAAGTATCAATTTCCCATTCCTTGATTAGAGGACATGCTCGATCAATTGGCAGGGTCCAAGTTATTTTCTAAAATTGATTTAAGGAGTGGATATTATCAAATCAAATTGAGAGAGGGAGATGAATGGAAGACTGCTTTTAAGACCACTGAAGGCTTGTATGAATGGTTAGTAATGCCTTTCGGCCTATCTAATGCTCCTAGTACATTCATGCGAGCCATGACTGAGGTACTTAAACCCTTCTTGCAATCTTTTGTTGTTGTGTATTTTGATGATATTCTAGTTTATAGTCCAAGTAAGGAAAAGCATTTATAGCATTTACGGTAAGTTTTGGAGGTGTTGCAAAAGGAAAAGCTCTACGGGAATTTAAAGAAGTGCTTAGTTTTGCAAACTGAGGTTGTGTTTATAGGGTTCATTGTTTCTGAAGAGGGGCTGAAACCAGATCCTGAAGAGATTCAGGCAATCAAGGACTGGACAACACCACAATATTTCAAAGAGGTTAGAAGTTTAATGGGTTAGCTTCATTTTATAGGAGATTTATAAGAAATTTCAGTACTATTATGAGTCCTATTACTAAAATTTTGAAG
>JBBYHK010243958.1:77561-105572 GCA_038382065.1 Adansonia grandidieri | reverse complement strand
AGTGTTGAGTCAAGTTGAAATTCAAAAATTAATTTTGCCTAGAAAGTGATTTTCTAGGATTTTTGGAATATTTTTACATTAATCCTCATCAAGTTACCTTTCAACAGTACCTTATCTCCCCTCGGGACCTCCAAATAAGCTCAAAATAAATTCAAAAACAGAAACGATGCGTCGTTGTCCTCTATTTCTAACTTAATTTTCGTAACGCTTGTATTGAGGCATTCGAATGCCTCATGATCTGCTCGATGCACTCCCATGACCTAACCCTTTAGACTCGGACCAAGGCTAAATAAAAGAGGAACATTTTAGCCAAACCTTTGGCTCCTGATTTTGAAAGATTTTTTTTTCCAAAAAATGACCCATTCCTTTTAATGTCAAAGATTTTTATTTTCGGAGATACTTCAACCCCACTACTTCGAGGGGATACTCCAACCCCGCTTTAAGGGGATACTCCAACCCCGCTTTGAGGGGATACTTCAACCCTGCTTTTACCTTAAATCCAATATCAAACTTCTAATTTTGAGGATACTCCAACCCCACTACTTCGAGGGGATACTTCAACCTCACTTTTACCTCAAATCCAATATCAAACTTCTATTTTTAGGGATACTCTAATCCCATTACTTCAAAGGGATACTTTAACCCTGTTTTTACCTTAAAATGATACCAAATTTCCATTTTTGGGGATACTTCAACCCCACTACTTTGAGGTGATACTTCAACCCACTTTTACTTCAAATCCAATATCAAACCTTTATTTTCAGGGATACTCTAACCCCACTCTTCTGAGGGGATACTCAAACCTCGGTCTTCATATTCCTTTTAAAATCCAAACTTTTTTCCCTTTCGAGTCATTGAAACCTTTTTCTCAAATTTCCACCGAATCTAACTAAGTTTTGACATTGTCGTCTCGGTTATTCATCAATAATCGAAGATAACTATAAGATGCATTTTGATTGTCCCTTTTTTTAATGTATTTTTTGTATTTATTTTATGGATTTATTTATTGTTTTCTTTCTTATCTTACTAATACGTTTCCTCTTATAGGGACCTCGAGCATTCATGCTTTAAAAATTATTTTTAGAATCATAAAATGGTAGCTCATGTCGGTGTCTTTCTAGTGTCGGACATTAAATATTTGATTTTTTTCTTAAAAACCCATATGGAGATCATTTTCATAAAAAATCCATATGTTTCTCACCTTTCCAAGGTCCATAGGTGATAAAATTTTCATTAAAGCCCAGACTTGTATCTTTACAAAATTTCATGCATTAGAGGGAATTATATTTAAATAACGATAAAAATGAAACTGAGGAAACCGAGATTCAGGTAAGATATAGTTAGATGGTATCGATATTTGGGCGTTGTGTGGGTACTAATCCTTCCTCACCCGTAACCAACTCTCGAACCCAAAACAACGAATCTCTAGTATTATTTTCAATAGGCATCCGAACAGGCCTAACTTAAAATGATCGGTGGTGACTCCAAGTTGATGGCCACTTCTTGGTGGCCATCCAAGACTAGTCAGATGAGCGATTCATCCGACAATTTTTTGCTCATTCATGCCGAACATCAAAATATTTTTTTGCTTGGTCCTTGGTTCTTTAGTTTCTATAATTATTTGGATATAATTCCTTCTTTGCCTTCTAATCTTTTACTTTTTATGCCTTTATTTCATGATTTTTTTTAGGGATTGCCTTATTTTTGAATAAATGTTGATTTGAATAAGTATGGTGATATGGAATAAAAAGGTTTGATAGTTTTCCCAACACACACCCTGCACTTTCATTTTGCACTAGATTCCCACCAAACACCATGGTGAGGCTAGGATCCTAATTATTAGGAGGAAGTGAGCCATCCGCCTTCATGAATAACCCTCTGCATAGGCATGGCAAGACCTTCCAGGATGTAAATTACCTATTGTCTCTCGTGAGTAACCCTCCACATTTGCATAGGGAAATACATCCACTGGGTCAAACCTGTTCCGCCAAACCCACGATGGGCCTAAGATTGGGGTGCCTTGGCTATCCTTACTAGACAGAGAAGCAATTCGGATACCTATTTGGGCATTTACTTAAACTCATATAGTGAGTCCTACAAGCCCAACCATGTCAAACCATACCAATATGTTGATAGAATAACTTGGAGAATAGGTTCACTCGGGGAAACACTTCTTACCTTTATACCATATTATATAAGCGATGATAGGTGAACATAGTCACTCACATTTGTCTTGTTATTTTTATGTTATTTCTTTAGGGTATGCTATAATGTTCTATGGCTCACCCTTAGCAAGTAGGTGATGATGACCGAATGTTCACACCTAGATGCCAGAAGTTCATAATCTGACCAAAATAAGTCACCATCCTGATGACTTAACACAGATATTGATGAATGAACGTCATCACTTGTTTGGTCAGTCCTGTCTTTACGTGGTATTGTATCACCACATGTAAAGGCAATCTTAGCATAGATATGCTTGATGTTGTCAGATTGTTATACTCACCCCTATGCATCATATCGTCTATTTTTGGGGCAAACTTTTACGTGGAATTTTCATTTTGTTGGTTTCATTCTCTTGTGTGCTTATTTCTTTCCATAGCTGTAATTTATCATCTCTTTTTGTTCTCTTTGCATGCATGCATCATTTCATTATTATTATTGCCATAGGACAATTGGCCAACGGTGTAGTGTTCACCAATGGGTGTCTGTAATAGAGCAATAGTCTATCTCAGAGTTAAAATCTTTCGAGGAAGTTCAAGCCTAGTCTGAGCGACGACAGCGTAAAAATGGCAACATCCAAAAACCTAGGTATATCTCGATGGCACATGAAAAGATCAAACTAGGGTATCATTAGAACAATTGGCAAGATCTGAAATATATGGACCAGTTGGGATAGTACCAAGAAGAAATCATTCACGAAGAGATACACGGACATTGCCCTTTTACTTTAGGTCTATTTGGATGTTAATCTGCTACAAGCCGCTTACCAATTTTGGAACCTTGCATATTGATGCTTTATCTTTAACCATGAGGATTTGACCCCTATAATAGAGGAATATACCTCGTTGCTCAATATTGAGAGGGCCAAGACTGATAGAATATATTGCAAGGTGTTGAAACCTCCAGCTTTTAAGAAAATATTGGCCTAGATTCTCAATGCACCTGAGACATGGATTGAAGGTCACATCAAGAAGAAAGGAAATAACGAGTGCATGTCATGGGCTAGTCTGAAAGAGGCAATAGCAAATATCGTGATGTTCAAAAAATGCAAGATATATTCATTTTAGCAATATATGGCCTTGTCATTTTTTCGAAGATGCTAAGTTATGTCAAAGCGGTAGTGGCAGATCTTGTTTCTCGATTATGTTGCAACATTAACCCGATACCTGCTATTATCGCTGAAACCATTTGAGCCCTTAATTTTTGCAAGAAAATAAGGATAGGATGTTTCATTGGTTGTGCACCTATGCTTCACCTATGGCTTGTTAGCCACATTTACCCGAAAGAAAATAAGAGGCCATACAATTTCTTCCTTGACTTCAGTCCTATCTCTAAAGTCCTCGAGAAGGAATGGCTTCACAAAAAGTCTAAAGAACAATAAATCATGAAATTTCATAATCTCAATGGGGATGAAATGACATGGAAGGTTGCTTAGTTCTCACCATAAACCATTATGTACAGATGTGGGGATTACAATTGCATGCCACTTATTGGGTTATGGGAAAGTACCAGCTACGCACCTATTCTGGTCCTTCGATAGTTTTTATGTCAGGAATTTATCCCCTTTTTTCAAGACCTAGAGGCATGCGACCTTAAATATGGCAGGCCAGATTATAAGTAAAAAATTTAGTTAGCCTTCCATGCTTGGAGACAAACTCATTGCATGGAAAGACACTAGAGAGGGAGCAGTGTGACCCCGAGGTATAATGAATGGAAGATACATTGCATCAATGATACCTTGCCTCCATCCATTATTGTATCTGTAGATGAAAAATTCTCTTTTGAAATCAAACTGCTGAGATAGGAATTTGAACAAGAAAAGATAACCATTACCAAGGAAATTGCCCGCCTAAAAGAGGAAAAGAGTCAATCTGAGATAGACCTTTATCTATGTGAAGGTGTGGTAAAACGAGTTGATAAGGAGAAAATCATCTCAAAGAAGATCTCGAGAGTCTAAAGAAAGACTATGTGGTTGTTAGCAAAGCAAATAAATCATGACACTGGGGCAAGTTTTTAATCAAGTGGAGAACAGAAATTGCCACCCTCGAAAAAAAACTACATCAGTGGAAAAAATGGCTAAAGATAGTAAAGAGAAGCTTGTTAAAGATCAAACCTTCAAATCAACTTATCAAAAAACATGTACGGTTAGAAGCTTGAGTTTGAGATTTGAAAGTGAATCAGGTTGAGAATGAGACATTAACAGTCAGGGTTCAAGACTTAGGGCAATCCTTACAAGTTTGCCAAAACCAGGTGGATGAATTAGTATGGGCCTCAGAACGGTGGGAGCAAGAATGGCAACAAATAGTTGATCAGGCACGCCAAAATTATCAGGCTCATCATCTCCATCTCACTGAATAAATTCATGCAACTCAGTGGGAGGCCAAATATATGATGGACACGGCTCGATCTCTAGCATGTAGCATTTTACCCACTAGAGCTCATAAGCAAGAATTGTTGTGTTTCTTGGATCATGTAATCAAGCAATGTAGCCAAGTCAAACATTTTTGAATGTAATCATATGTATGTAAGACTTTGATTGCTTCAATGAAAGATGCTATTGGTGGAGCTATTTCCTAATCCAATTGTCCCTTTTGCATTTACTTCAATAACAATTATTCTTTTTTTGCTTTGTACCAATAACATAATTTTTTTCTGCTTCATGAATTCACATCCATCTTTATGTCATGTCATGATACATTTTAAAGGTTGAAATCTATCAATAATCTAAAGTGAAGGTGTCCCAAAACACGAAACTTCAGCTCGCCATCGCTACAACACTCATACCGATCGTAAGCCATGGAAAACTATCATCAGTCCTGCATTGAGTGATTAGAACTCATGTATAGAGAATCTCAGGAACAACCAGCCCATAGGAATGATGAACTTCAATTTCAAATGGCATAATTGACAAAACTGTTGTCTGAAGCTTTAAAGGATAAAGGACAAACAAGCACCATCGGCATTGGCAAAGGATCGACCAACTTCGCGAGTAATCTAAATAGCGGTAGCGAGGCTACTAATGTGCATGAAATAGGTTTGAATGAATAGCATCCCCTGGAAGCAAGAATTCTGTCGACTTAACCATTCATTTATCTCAATCCTGCAACAACACCATATTTAGTTCAAGGCTTTTTGCCCGCTATACCTATAATACCAGATCTTGATGAACAAACAGAACAAAAAAAGGCAAAAAGATCTTCAAAAAATGATGAAGACCTAAACAAATACCAATCTCTAGAGAAACATCTTTAAGCCATTGAGAAAAGTGATAAATTTGGAATTATAAATGCGAAGGCTTTAAGACTGGTCTCTAGTCTCGTCATTTTGCACAATTTCAAGGTGCCAGAGTTTAAAAAATATAATAAGGCCACAGATCCCACTGTCCACCTTCGAATGTATTGTCCTAAGATGATCGAGTATGAGGAAAATGAAAAATTGCTAATCCACTGCTTCTAGGATAGTTTAGCTGGGGTAGCTCTCCGATGGTACGTAGGGCTAGACCCTATAAGAATTCAAACATGGACAGATCTAGCTCATGCATTCCTCGACCAATATAAGCACGTATCTTGCTGGGCCCCAAATTGCCTCTCCCTCATGAACATGGAGAAGAAAGCTTCTGAGAGGTTTAGGCAGTACGCCCAAAGATAGAGGAAAGAGGCAACTTAGGCTCAACCCCCATTAACTGAAAGAGAAATGACAGTTATGTTTGTCGACATTTTGAAAGCTCCTTACTATAAGAAGTTGGTGGGAAATGCCATGAAGAATTTTGCTGATATGGTCATATCAGGGGTGATGATTGATCATGCCATGAAAAGTGGGAAAATTTCTATGCGAGAATCATCCAGGTCAATTAAGAAACCAACAAGTAAACAAAAGGAAAAAGAAGTAAACGTTGTCAATTGTAGCACCACAAAGTTTGCTCAAAAGCCATGTTCAGCTCAAGGGGTATATGCCTTAAATATGTTGTATCCGGGTTTTAGTCCCTACCAAATGACACCAACAGTTCACTCTACTAGGATTGCTCCAATAGTCACCCTCACACCAAATTCGGATCAAAACACTCCTTTAAGCTTGCAACCTCATAGCACAAACAATGCCAGAGCCCCAAATAATCATCAAGCACCTCAAGAAAGGGAACATTTTGACCTTTTACCATACTCATATCAAGAGATCCACAATTGCCTATTAGCTGGCCAATTGGTCGCCCTAGTATTCTAAGACCTGAGATCTCTACCAAACCCCATATGGTATGATGTGAATGCTTATTGTGAATACCATGCTAGAGCACAGGGACACTCAATTGAAAATGTACCTCATTCAAGAGAAAGGTGTAGGGTCTACAAAAAAGAGGCATAATCAAAATAGAGGAAGAGCTCGAACTAAATGTTAGGACCAACCAACTCCCTAATCATACCAAACTAAAGGTAAATGACATGATTAATGGGAAAGGCTGTTGGATCAAAAAAGATATCATAGAGGTCAAGACGCCAATGGGTAAAGTGTGGCAAGCATTTAGGGAGGTTAGGATAGTGAGCCTAAGAAAGAAATTCATGGAGTTTTCATGCTGATACTTTGCTTAAGAGCATAATTTACGGTAATGTTGGTTATTCCTAAAAATGGTCCAAGGAATGATGGACCGATTTGAGATAGAATTCTATGAGAAATGTCATCCATCCATTAACATCATCAAAGAGGGGAAAACAAATAGCAATGGCATCTTGATTTGCCTTTCTTTTATCAGTATGGAGAGGTGACCAAATGAAAGCTTTAGGCATTACACTTCTAGATGGATGGAAAAGGCTGCCTAAATTCAACCACTATTGACAGGGAAAGAAATGATCTCAGGTTCATTGGCACACTACAGTCACCATATTATGAAGACGTGGCAAAAAAAACACCTAAAAGCTTTACGGACGTAGTCATACTTTATGGGATGATGGATGAGGCTTTGAAAAGAGAATCAAATAGAGGTAAGAGGAAAGGAAAAGTCAAAACAACACAATAGCCTACGTTTGACAAAGGAGCCAGTTTATCTCAAACCCATGCAGACACAAACTTAGAAAGGTTCATTGCTGAGTAAGATTACGAGATCGTGAAAAATATAGAAGAGCTAAGAATGCCAATGAACACAGTTTGGTAGATTCTGGTAAAGGCCAAGTTAGTTAATAGGGTCGAGAAGAAAAAGAAAGGAGTTGGTAACTTTTACGATTTTCATACAGTATATGGTTATACCCTTCAAATATGTAAAGAGTTTAGTGCCATGGTCCAAAGAATGATGAAAGAAGGCAGCATCAAATTTTATGTTGAGTAGCAAACTTTGACTAATTAACCCATAAATGCACTTCCATCCATCAATGCCATATGTTGTATGCCATATACTTTGACTAATTTACCACTAATCTTGTATAATAATCGATTGTGTCCTTAAGCCGCTCCTGCCCCATCTGCACCAAGGATGGTCAATTGCCATTTCCATTCCTCTACGAAGACAACAAGGTTGTTCCATGGAACTATAAGAGTAAAACCTTGATTATTAGGGAATCTAGTCAATTAAACTCAAATATTGATCTTTCAAGGGTAAGCCAATTGACTCGGAGTGTTAGGTGTTATGCGCCACTAACCTTAAGAGATAAAGCTTAGCAAGAAGATACTAGCCAGAATCTTCAAACACTTAAGTTTGTAACTAAAGTGTCAGATTCAAAAGTTACCAAGGAACTGATAAGTGAGAAAGAAGCAATGGAGTTTTTTAAGTTCATCAAACACAGTGAATATTGTATCATGGATCAACTAAATAAGCAGCCTACCAAAATATCTGTGCTGTCACTTTTGTTAAACTCCAAAGCTCATAGAAATACACTCTTAAAAGTTTTGAATGAGGCATGTGTCTCTCCTAATATTTCTATAGGCCAGCTTGATCATCTAGTGAATAATATCATGATAGACAATTACATATCATTTAGCGATGACGAGATTCCACAAGAAGGAAGAGGAAATTAAAAAGCCCTTCACATCACCACATACTGCAAATAGAGCATATTACCCAGGCTGTTCATCGATAACGGGTCAACTTTGAATGTAATGCCTATGTCATGCCTAAATAAGCTCTTTATTGATGAGTCTCATATTCAAAATAGTCACACAGTCATACGGGCGTTTGATGGAACCTGTAGAAGCTTTATGGGGAACATCACTATCCCACCTTGTATGAGGTTGACTTTCATGTGATGGATATTGCTCTATCATATAGTTTCCTTTTAGGAAGGCCATGGATCCATTCTATGAGAGCAGTTCCATTATCCCTGCACCAAAAATTAAAGTTTGTAATTGGAAACAAAGTTATCAGTATTAGTGGAGAAGAAGATATCATTGCTACTACCTTGACCAATACCCTATATGTTGAACCTGATGAGGGCATTACAAAACCCTTTTTTCAATCATTTGAGTTCATCAATGCCACCTAGTTAAGGAGGGATTGCCCATGATTAAGCTTCATCTGTTAGGAAACACGTAAATGGGCTTGAAACTAACAGTCGACAAAGGTGCTAGAGTCGAAAAAGGGCTTAGAAGATGCCTTTAAAGAGTTGCTAAAGCTCAAAAGGTGACCCATCAGATTGACAAAAGAGGAATGGGATTTAAACTCAATGCACAGCAGAGAAAGAAGCAAGCCTAGAAGAATCAAGAGAAAAGAATGGCACATCTATTGGGACAGGACATAGGACATGAACCTATGGCATTTTTGCCATTGCATAAGAACTTTCACTCAGATGGATATATTAACACTAGCTCGACAAATGTCATGCTTGTGTTAAGGAAAACTTTTAGGGATTTCTCTATCAATGTAATTGAAGAGCCATTAGCAATGGGTGGAGAGATCGACTTATGCCATCCAAAGTTTATTCTAAGTGTATGGACTGAGATAGAAATCCCTGTATTGTTCAAAACTCTTTTAAAGTAATGCCATGAACCAAACCCATATGCTTTCGCCCAAAAGCATTGTGGGATCCTTTGTATGGGCACCTTTTATTAAGTATTATCAATGAAAATGGAACATTATGCATTTCATTTATCATGTCCATTTTCACCTCCCTCTGTATATCTTTTTGCCTATATTGCTTTTTTTCATATTTTCAAGTATTCGGATGAAGATGACATGAATATCCGCATTGAGACTTAAGAAATTGACTTTAAGCAAGCAACCTGTGCTGGTAGGGTTAAATATGAAAAAGATTCTGAGGAGAACCCTATACCCCCAGATCTGCTCAAACTAATCAAATAAGAAGAAAAACAGATTTTACCTCAAAAAAAACCCACCAAACCCATAAACCTTAGGACAGAAAAAGACCAAAAAGAAGTCAAAATTGGAACATCTATAAAACCATCAAACCAAAACCAACAGATAAGCCTTTTCCAAGAGTTCTAAGATGTGCTTGCCTGGTCTTACCAGGATATGCTTAGGTTAAATACCGACATCATAGTCCATAAACTTTTTCTTAAACTCCAGTGTAAACCTATACAACAAAAACTTAGGAGGATGAAACCTGAGATATATCTAAAGATCAAAGAAGAAGTCAAGAAATAATTTGAAGTAGGATTTCTTGAAGTCACCAAATACCCTGAGTGGGTGGCCAATATAGTCTCAGTCCTTAAGAAAGATGGTAAGGTACGAATGTGTATGGATTATAGGGACTTGAATCGAGCTAGTCCAAAAGATAACTTTTCTTTGCCCCATATAGATACCCTAGTGGACAACACTACCAAAAATGCACTTTTTTCTTTCGTGGTCGAATTTTTGGGATACAACTAAATTAAAATGGCAACCAAAGACATGGAAGAGATCACCTTTGTGACCATGTGAGGAACTTTTTCCAACAAAGTGATGCTTTTCGGGCTCAAAAACACTGGGGTAACTTATCAAAGGGCAATGGTGACATTGTTTCATGACCTTATGCACAAAAAGATCAAAGTTTATGTGGACGACATGATCGCCAAGTCAGCTAGAGAGAATGAACATGTAGCTTACTTGTGAAAACTCTTCAAACAACTTTGCAAATATTAGCTCAAGTTAAACCCTGCCAAATGCACATTTAGTGTCACATCCGGCAAGTTATTAGGCTTCATTATGAGTGAAAAAGGAATAGAAGTGGATGCCGATAAGGTTAAGGCCATTCAAAGCCTTCCACCACCTCAAACCCTAAAAGAGGTGAAAAGTTTTTTTTGGAAAGATTGAACTATATAGCCCGATTTATATCTCAATTGACAAATAAATGTGGCCTGATCTTTTGGCTACTTCATAAACAAAATCCTAAAGACTGGAATGGAGAGTGTCAAGAAGCCTTCGATAAAGTAAAGCAATACCTTTTAAGCCCTGCAATGCTTGTGCCCCCAATCCCAGGCAGACCTCTAGTTTTATATCTATTAGTTTTTGATAGTTCGATGAGCTATGTATTAGGCCGGCATGATGATTCGGGAAAGAAAGAATAGGCTATCTACTAGTTAAGCAAAAAATTCAAAAAATGTGAAAATAACTACTTGATAGTAGAAAAGCTATGTTGTGCTCTAGTCTGGCTAGCCAGGAGATTAAGACAATATATGTTATACCACACCATCTAGTTGATCGCCAAATTGGATTCCATCAAATACTTATGTGAAGCCCTTGCATTATCAAGAGATTGGCTAGGTGGCAAGTCCTACTTTTTGAATACGATATTGTATATGTGAATCAAAGGACCATTAAGCATAGCACAATTGCAAATTTCTTGGCTAGTCAAGCAATGGATAATTATCAACCTTTAGACTTCTAATTCCTCGATGAAGACCAAATGTGCATATCCAAGGTGGGAGATGCAACCGATAGCAATTCACCTTGGAAAATGTTTTTTGATGGTGCTTTAAATGTATTGGGCATGAAGTTAGGGCAATTTTAATCCCACTTGAGGGAACCCATTATCCTTTCACTACAAGATTGAGCTTCGACTGCACTAACAATGTAACTGAATATAAGGCTTGCATCATGGGACTCCAAGTTGCCATTGAAAGGGGCATCTGAACCTTACGAGTGTTTGGAGACTTAGCCCCTTTCATTTACCAATTGAAAGAGGAATGGCAGACACGTGACACCAAACTAACTCATTATTAAAGTTTAATCTTAGAACTGAGAAAAGAATTTAATGATGTTAGCTTTCGATATTTCCCTCGGGAAGAGAATCAAATTGCTGATGCCTTTGCCACCTTATCATCCATGTTTAAGGTCAATCAGGAGTCAGACATTGCCCCTATTCAGATGAGCATTCATTCAACAATAGCATATTGCCAGAATATTGAGGAAGAAAAAGATGGTTTACCCCGGTATCATGATATCCTCCAGTATATAAAAAATCAGCAATACCCAGATCATGCCACCAAAAATGATAAAAAAACCATACGAAGAATGGCTGCAAACTTCATTTTGGATGGTGAAGTGCTATACAAGAAGAGTTAAGACCAGGTATTACTCCTATGCATTGATGCCTTGAAGCCAAAAGAATCCTCGATGAGGTCCATGAAGGGATCATGGTATGCATGGAATGGACATCGAATGGCAAAACAAATCATGCGATCGGGCTACTACTAGTTAACTTTAAAAAAGGATTGCATCAATTATGCCCATAAATGCCACAAATGCCAAATCTATGTCCCTCTTGTACCATTGCACGTTATGACAGCCCCATGGCCATTTTCTATGTGGGGCATGGACATGATTGGACTAATCACCCCTAAGGCCTCCAATTGACATCATTTCATCCTAGTTACTATGGACTATTTCACCAAGTGGGTGGAAGCAGCTTCTTATGCTAACGTCACTAGAGCTATCGTGTGCAAATTTATGAAGCAGAAATCATCTGTTAGTATGGCCTCCCTGAGCAAATCATTACAGACAATGTGCGTAATCTAAAAAAAAAATAATGCAAGTAATATGCTCTCAGTACAAAATTCAGCATCAAAATTCCATCCCATATCATCCAAAAATGAATAGGCACTAGAAGCAACCAATAAGAATATCAAGAAGATAATCAAAAAGATGGCTGAGATGTACAAAGATTGGCATGAAAAGTTACCATTTGCTTTATATGCTTCTCACACAGTTGTATGAACTTCTACAGGTGCTACACCATTTTCCTTAATCTATGGCATGAAAAATGTTCCACCTATCACGATAAAAATCTTGTCACTCAAATTTCTGATAGAAGCACAACTTGAAGAGGCTGAATGGGTTAAAGATTGATTTGAGCAACTTAATCTTGTTGAAGAGAAGAGAATCAAAGCCATCTATCATGAGTAGATGTATACAAAATGCATGATTGGAGCCTATGACAAAAAGGTCCATCCTCATCAGTTCTGAAAAGGTGACTTAGTGCTTAAGCAAATTCTCCTAATCCATAAAGATGTTCGCAAAAATAGACCCTAAATTAGGAAGAACCATACATGGTGAAGCGTGTATTCTCTAGAAAAGCTTTAATCTTAACCAAAATGGATGGCAATGACTTGCCCAATCCTATGAACTATGATCCTATAAAAAATACTATGCTTGAAAGAACTTTAGGATGAAAACCGTAAGGACATTATATTAGCCCTTCGCACACCATTCTCCAAAAAAATAAAAATAATAAAAAACAATAAAAAAAACAAAGAAAAAAATTAACTAAAGATGAAAACCTGAGAGGGTAGCTTAAATAACCAAACCCATTCAAACCAAGTCAGGCCCAAACCATCATCACCCTAAAACCAATCTTCCCCATATTTATAACTCTAACCAAGACACCAAATCATAACTTAACCCATCTAATCTATGCTAACTTAACCTCATCCACTCCTGCACTTGGAAAATGAAAACTAACCAACTTTGAGGCCTCCATCCACCATGGGGCAATATGAGGAATCTTCTTATGATTTGGCCAACACCACAAGGATCATTTGCTTGAGAAAAAGTCTCTGAAACCACTAAATGGTAAATTCATGTCATCAGCGTCGAAGCCAATTGACCGGGAAGACTTCTTTTGGCTCTTTTATATTTCAAAATTTTTTAATCAAATAAGAATACAATTATTTAATTTCTCATAAAATTTTTCGTAACCCTGCATGCCATGTTGCATCATGTTTATCATTTAATTGATAATGCTTGATAAATAAACAAAACTAATAACAGGATTTCATAGCATTTCTTAGAAAGATTTAACTTTGTAAGAATTTTTGTTAGGTTTAGAGACCAAAAATGAACTTTAGGGCCATGGTTGGTCTCACCTTCTTCGATCTTGTATCTTAAGAAGTGTTCAAAGCCTACCCCTAGAAAAGCCTATCATGAAGAAGAAAGGTTAAAATCATGCGTCGATTAGCTTTCAAACAACTAGGGTTCAATATATTTGAATAATCAAAGAGGCTCCTTAGAGTTAGAATTGCAAAGAAGCACCATTCATGCTTGCTATGAATCATCCAATTTCATAATCCTCTTATTACCATTATAAGTCATCAGGACAAGAAGCCACCTTATCATATATGAGAAAAATCTAAAATTGACAGATTATGCCTTTGGAAACATCACTTTCCCATCATTTAAACACGCATATTCATTCTCATGCATTCTACAAGATACATTTTTTTAGGTACCAATCCCCGTACAAAAGGTAAATCAGTAAAGAGCGTAATATGCGGCTTTCTATTTCTAAAAACCTTGAAAAATCTTAGGTAAGTATCTTCGACATCACAAGCTCATTGAAAATCATCCAAGAAAAGGTATCTAATCTCAACACCTTTCCTTTCTTTGTCCTCAAAGAGCAAGACATTTTCTTTCTTTGGCCTCAAAGAGCAGGACATTGTCCATTCTTTATCCTTAAAGAGTAAGACCTTTTATTTCTTTATCCTCAAAGAGCAGGACATTTTATTTTCTTTATCCTCAAAGAGCATGACGTTTCCTTTTTTATCCTCAAAGAGCAAGACATTTCCTTTTCTTATCCTCAAAGAGCAAGATGTTTCCTTTTCTTATCCTCAAAGAGCAAGACCTTTTTTTTCTTTGTCCTCAAAGGGCATGACATTTCCTTTTGTTATCCTTAAAGAGTAGGACCTTTCCTTCTTTGTCCTCAAAAAGCAAGATGTTTCCTTTCTTTGTCCTCAAAGAATAGGATGTTTTCTTTTCTTGTCCTCAAAGAGTAGTAGGACATTTTCTTTCTTTGTCTTTAAAGAGCAGGATATTTTTTTCTTATCCTCAAAGAGCAGGACCTTTTCTTTCTTTGTCCTCAAAAAGCAGGATGTTTTCTTTCTTTGTCCTCAAAGAGCAGGATATTTTCCTTTTTTTTTTGTCTTCAAAGAGTAAGACCTTTTCTTTTATTCTAGTCCTCAAAGAGTAGGACGCCTTTTCTTTTAAGCCTACACAAGCTAGTGGTACCCCTTTTGTTTTAATCCTCAAAGAGTAAGACTCATTTTTTTTAAGCCCACACAAGCTAGTGGCACCCCTTTCATTTTAGTCATCAAAAAGGAGGATGCTTTTTTTATTGCTTTTAAGCCCGCTGAGCCAGTGGCATTGCTTTTCTTTTAGTCCTCAAAGAGCAGGACACCTTTTCTTCCCACTTAAAAAATAACCTAATACACTAGTCAAACAAAATGGTGTCTATTTATCTTTGTCCTGTTCCTAATACTTAGTAACGATCAAAGAGAGATTGTTGTAGACACCTTATTTTATCCGAACCAATTTTTGGTATCTTAAAAGTTAGGTAAAAGGTGACAAAATAAAAAAAATAGAAATAAAGCTGGGGGACAATTGATTCATTATAAGAAACTGATCTTGGAACTCAATAAAGAATTTACAGATATCAGTTTTTAGCATTTACCTTAGGAAGAGAACAAAATAGCCAATGCCTTGGCCGTTTTGTCATCCATGTTCAAAGTTGGTCGAGAATCGGATGTGGCTCCTATTCAGATTAGCATTTATACGACTCTAGCACATAATCAGAACATTAAAGAAGAGAAAGACGGCCTGCCACGGTATCATGACATCTTTCACTACATCTAGGATCAACAATACCATTAATAAGCCACAGAAAATAACAAAAGACCATCAAAAAAATAGCTATAAGGTTTGTTCTATATAGGGAAATTTTATACAAAAAAATTTGGGATCGAGTGCTTCTCAGATGTGTCGATGCTTCTAAAGCCAAAAGAATCCTAAAGGAAGTTCACCGAAGGATCTATGGCACATACACAAATAGGTATTAGATGGCAAAACAAGTCATAAAATCAAGGTTAGATATATGCAATTACACTTGAAAATGTCACAAGTGTTAGATATATGCAGACAAGTTCAACGTCTAACCTTCACCACTTAATGTGATGATAGTATTATGACCTTTCTCTATGTGGGGCATGGATATGATCGGGCCCATCACCCTTAAAGCTTTTAATGATCGGGCCCATCATCCTTAAAGCTTTTAATGGACACTGGTTCATCCTAATGGCAACTGACTACTTCACTAAATAGGTAAAGGCAGCCTCATATGCCAATGTCACTAACTCAGTTATGTGCAAATTTATGAAGTAGAAAATCATCTGTCATATGGGTTTCTCGAACAAATCATTATCGACAATGCTCGTAACTTGAAAAACAACATGATACAAGTAGTATGTTCTCAATTTAAAATCCAGCATCATAACTCGGTGCCATATCATTCAAAAATAACTAGGATAGTTAAGGCAACCAACAAGAACATTAAGATGATAATTGAGAAATTGGCCAAAACTTATAAAGATTGGCATGAAAAACTACCTTTCGCACTCCACGCATATCAAACTTCAGTATAAACCTCTTCGAGTGTTGCCTTATTTTCCTTTGTCTATGGGATAAACATCATCTTACCTATTTTAATTAATATCCCTTTTTTAAGAGTTCTGATAGAGGCCAAACTCAAAAATGTTGAATAGGTTAAGAACAAATATAATTAGTTAAATCTTATTTAAAGAAAAATGACTTAAAGCCATTTGCACATTTAAATATACCAAATACACATGATCAGGGCTAATGACGAAATGATTCGCCCTTACTAATTTCATAAGGATGAATTAGTGCTTAAAAAAATCCATCAATCCATAAAGACACTTGTAGATACCTTATTTTGTCCAAATTAATTTTTGGTATCTTAAGAGTTAGCTAAAAGGTGATAAAATAAAAAAAAAATAGAAATAAAGCTGGGGATGATCGACGACAAAGGTTTTTTGGGGAAGGTCTAAAATGCCTATGGACTGCCTTTAAGAAAAATGCAAAAATAAGGCATCAAAGGTTATTTTTAGGGTGTCATTAGAGTCGTTCAGATGAGTATGTGAGCCAATTTTCATCTCTTTATGACCAAGATAAGACAACTTAAGGAACCTAAGGTATGTACTTAAGGTATGTGCAGGTTATATGGGTGCTTAAACACTGTCATGAGGCTTTCACATTACCAAAATTTTGAATTTCCATGTGTAGTATCAATACATGAAGGTTTTGTATCGATACGTAGCATGATCGTATCAATACAAGTCTTACCAGTAGCTAAAATTGTGATTTTCATGAAATGTATCGATACACAAGCATGAGTATCGATACAAGTCCATGGAGTATCGATACAGGGCTCTAAAGTCTTGACACTAGAAACAATTTTTGTTCTTAGTATCGGTACACACGTCCTCGTATTGATACTTAGGAAAAAATTGCCTTGTGTATCGATACAACATGCTTTGTATTGATATAGTAAGGCATTTTGCCTTGCTCAGACCATTTTTCAACCTTCAAAAATCTGATTCAAACATGTTCTTAGCACCAAGAAACCATCGTAAAGCATTACAAACCTTGGCTTTGGGCCAATGACCAAATTTAAACAAGTTTAGAGCCTAAGTAACCAATGCCAAAAGTCACTTTCATAAGAGATATGGTGGTAAAGAGGGTGGCAAGCATATCGGCAATTGTAGCCTTTTTGATTTCTTTCTCAGCATGGCAGAACTAACAACAATGGGGAGGTAGACTAAGCATGTTACCTGGATGTCTCCTTAGGTAAAGAAGAAAACCCAACAATGCCTTTGATTTGTCTCCTAAAGCCATTAGCTGAGCATGAAGATAAAGAGGGACATGGCTAGCTCAAAAAAATAACTCTCTAGGTGGTAAAAAAAAAAAAAGCCTCCCACCAAAAATCCTAGAGCCATTCCTAAAAAAACTTCTCTAACCATTTTCAGCCCCAAAAACACTTTCCAAAGCACTGTTTGATTGACCTCCATACCGCATTCCTGTAGCTATCCCAAACCACCACTAAGAAACCTTTAAGAACCTAACTTTCCACACCTTTTGGCCCTTAAAAGGCCTTACCATCAACCATGCCACTAGAAGCTACTTCCTTTCATCTTTTTCTAGCTAAATAATAGCAAGAAGAAAGAAGAAATTGAGCCTACAGCCACTACTCTGAGGAAAAGGAAAGTTTAAGTTTTTGGTATATCCCTTCTACCTTAATCTTTATATTTCTATTTTGTCATTAAAATCATCTTAGTAAACCTTTTTTATGCTTTTATGGCCACCTAGGACTTCCATGCATTTTTGTGGCTTTGGTTGTGGTAGTTTAGGATCTTGATGTTTTTCTTGGTGCCTATATGCTTTTTAGGCAACTAAGCATGCTCCTTTGCATTTTCATCACCATAACAGCCTTTGTCCATGTAACCTTGCCATGTTCCTTCCACATGCACATCTTCATCTCATGTTTAAAGTATGCATCTTAACATGTCATAAGTATGCCCATACATTTCCTAGCAGCTTGATAGGTTCCATGAAATAAAAATGCATTTTTTAGCAAAGTTTTTTTTTGAACATGTTCATCCTAAGTATGTTCATGCATCGATCTATCATCTCCATGCATTCTTTTTATCTTTTCTATGAAAAATGTCATTTTTGCTTATGCATATATATTCTCTATTTTCTATTTTATGTTTGTGGCACTTTGCTTATGTTAAGATGCTTGTTTGAATGCTAGAAAACCCGATTTCAAAAAAATATCCCCAAGTTAAGCACATGCTATCTCTCACACATAGAGAATAACATGAGCTTAAGATTTTTATGAAGTTGGCTTTCCAACCTTGGGGGCAAAGCAAGTATTTAGTTTTGGATTTATGGAAAAATGAGTATAAGAATACAGGTGTTCAAAAAAATGAAGTGGTCTTTTAGTTGACAAATATGAATCCTTGGTCTTTAGCCAAACACCCTCATGATGGCATAGTCAACGGGTTATTCCATCGTCCCAAACTACTCCAAGACTATTGAATGAACTCGTGATGCCTATGTCAAACCCTCATCTCGATCACGGATGTTCAAACATCCATGGCCAAGACAAATAACCTAAAAGATAGCATAAGGATGATTATGGACAAGACCTTAGTATGACTAGGTTATGGATGGTTGAAATTTTTTTTTGGTATTTATTTTATAAATAGGGTTTTCAAACCCTGCCTTCTCTTTTAATTCTAGGTTGTAAATTCTAACTCCCAATAAATATAACTCAAGGTTTCTTACTGAGATATGTAACGTTATATAGGACTTGAAGATATAGATTTAGGATAAGATCAAAATTCATGTAAATACAAGATGTAAAGAAGATGGCGCCACGAAGAAAAGGCCATGGAGATCATCATTAAGACTTGCAAAGAGCTAGTATGTTATCCTTAGGAATTTGACCAACTAGTTTCCTAGTGGCTTAAGGAAACTAGATAGATAAAGTCCATAATCATCCAAGTACATTGCATGTTTTAGATTTATTTTTGAATTTATATATATGTGATATGTTATTGAAAAAATTCTTAGCATGCTAATCAAACAAAGCAATGAGACATAAGATAAATGATAAAAATCCCTCATAAAATATTAAGTCCATGCCTAAGCATGATCAAACGCTTTTCATTAATCATAACAAGATACCAGAGTTCCAATCATGGGAGACTTGTTAAGCTATCCCTAAGGTCCCTGCCATATGAGTTACTTGAGTTATGAATAATAATCTTATTTAACTAATGTTATGTTGTTTGGATGTTAAAACTTGATCACATAACATTAAAAGTGGTTTTGAGGTAAAATACATATGATGTAAGTAGGGAAAGAGGTACCCCTTAGTTAATCTAGGAGTTGCATTGTGATGCAATTGGTAACCTATGTTATCTACCTAATTAGTTCTTTTATGGTTTATTGGGCTATCCCTAAGGCCATGGAAGGATGAAAAGGTTGCCTAGCTCATTACGAAGATTTAAACATTGAACTTGTCATATTATAATTGAAGGCTATAATGTCAATAAAATAATAAGGACAATCATTAAGTTGTAAAACCTTAGTGATTGAAATTACAAATTATTAACTACAAAATGTTTTTATTCATAATGTAAATAAACATAAGATGACTAATTGACTATCGTTAAGTAGTATACATGATGCAAAAAAGCTTAATAGGCCAGACTCCATTGATGAGGTCTACATTGAATGGCATATCCAAGAATAGCCTACTAGATTGGGGGGCAGTTTATTAAGTTCATATTGATACCTTAATCAAGCCACATCATGATGATGGCTAGTATGATGCCTAAACTAAGAAAGGAACAAATAGCTATTTAAGCTCAATAAATCATCTAAAACCTTATGGAATTGTTCTACAAGATAATCATAATGAGAGATTTGACATCCCTAAGGAATTACTCCTTTATGTTAGTGGCATGATCGACACTCATGTAAACACTAATTGGAGGAAGCTTTTAGAACACAATGACCTTGCAATGATAATAATGAGTTATGATGATGAGATTCTTATGCATTAAAGCTATGCTTTTAAAAATGTTGCTTCATATTGTCATGATTGGGCATTGACAATGCACAAAAACTTGTATATGCTAGCCTCTGTGCATTAAATGCATGTTACTCATTGATCTTATAGAAGTTAAAGTATATGACATACTTGAGTATAGAAGGTGCTTATTTGGTAAAAACATGTTCACTAAACATGGCCTAAATGAGTACTTCATTTGGTATCAGTCATTCAAGTGCTTATGGAAAATGTTCTCATGTGCTAGTCATGTATATTAGTTTTTAAACTTGAGATACCAAGTCATCTTGTGAAAGAAAAATTTGAGCTCATGCCTATCGATACAAGCATAAAAATTTAATCAGAATTACACAATGTAACATTCAAATTTTCTTAGGATCTTCAAAAGAGATGTACATGTGATCAAATAATAATTTTAAACATAGATCTGATAAAAATCATAAGCGTGCTAATCCCTACACAAACACACCATAGGTTGCTTACTATGATCTCTTCTTGAGGCCCAAATTGCATAAGTGTCTTGCCTCTAATGGTAATCCACACAGATTCTTATTGGTAGTTCTCCAATGCTAGCTAAAATGCTTCTCAAGCTTCAAGCAAAAAATATGTTACCAATAGGTACAAATCTGAAGTGATCCGAGAATGATTCCTTTAGCTATTGCACTAAAGAGAAAGAGAAACAATTTTGTAAAAAAGTAGCTATTTTTTGCAGATGCCAATAAACGGATCCAAAAGTCACAATTCTTGATTCTGGTTGATTCCATTTAAATAAAGAACTAATTTCCTACCTTTATAGTGATAAAAACACTTTGAAATCAATTTCAAATTCCAATTAACACAAAAGAGGCTTAAGAAAGCAAGAATTTTGGGATTTGACTAATTTCATAATTTTTGTGAAAAACTAATCTCTCAATGCTAGGAAACTACTTTTCTCTTTTGTTATGTTAAGAACAATTCAAGAATACTTAGAAAAACTATGAAAATGCAAAAAGAGCTTAAAAAATCATAGGTGCTATGCCAAACCCCTTAGAGAAGTCTAAAGTTGGTTCCTAGGGTTTTCCAAATGCTTGTAATTAGCCAAACAAGCTTTAATAATGTATTCAAATACACTCTGGGCTAGCTTAGGCTTGACTAATGGGTCAACTGAGCCTAATATTAGCAAAACTAAAAGGTAACCCCACTTTAGAGTGTTTTTTGGAGCCAATTGAAAACTATTTTAATTAGGTTGTCCAATATTGGGCCCAAATAGTAACTTATTAATATTTTAATCCAATAGCACACCAAGGATAATTGTTCCATACGCCAAGCCCATTAGCAAGCCCAACTTGGATTAGTTCACAACTAAACTCCATTAACTTGATAATTAGAATTTTTAGCACAACCTCTTAATTTATATGTTGGATAATTTAATTCTCAATTAAATTTTCTAACCCAAGTAAAATAATTTTACCTCATTTAAATAATATTAAATGATTAATTAAATAGTTATTAAATAATTGTTTAATTTTTTAAATATAATTATTTGGCTTTATTTAATAAAATCCCAAAACCATATCTACTGTAGACATTATCTTGATAAGACATCTTTATCTTTATTGCCATAGTAAGACATCTCTAATTAGATTTCATATCTAATTTATGTCTTAAATTATTCTTAATTGAACTAATTCAATTAAGTCCTCATCATTATACCTTTTATTTAATTAAGTCATACATAATTAAATCATGGTTTTATTCTAAAGGATCATCTTATTACGTGTAACTCATTAGGCTTCCATCATAACGATAATAAATATAATTACTAATTAAGTATATTTATATTTGTAGACTAAGATTGGCCTCTAGCAAGGTATTATGGTTGTCTGATATGTAAGAAGAGTCAATATGACCTCCTCACAAAACCTTTTAGTAACCAGCCTCACAGTGTACTTTGGTTTTTTTACCAAATATCCTATAAAGACCCTGAGCATGGTGCTATGTCTACTCATGTATCAATCCATATTAGTTTTTCCAACTTTTGGTTAACCTCATGAATTTAGAGAAATAATTTCTCTTAAATTCATCATGTGTTGGCTAACGACTTTATTAAGTTAACCAAAGCTAGAAACATATGAGATATATAGGCTACTTGATCAGCCTCCATCAAGTCATCATGGCTACTTGATATACAAGAAAAGTCTATATGACCTCATCAAGAAACCTTTCAGTAACCAACATCTTAATGTACTTTGACCTTTTCGCTAGATATCCTGGAAAGACCATGAGCATGGTGCAGTGTCTACTAATGTATCAATCCATATTAATTCCTATAGATTTTGGTTAACTTCATGAATTTAGAGAAATGATTTCTCCTAAATTCATCATGCATTGGCTAACTACTATATCAAGTTAACCAAAGCCAAGAACATATGAGATATTTCTGTAATGTCACTTAAAGTGGTGAATACTTTCTAGATCACTCATCCATTTTCATATGGTTCAAGCCATACCTAAAACCACCTTACCATAAGAATCCATCTGTTGTGAACCCGTTCATAATAAAATCAAAGCAAGAAACTCCCCATACAAGATGACCTAGTATCATAAGTTTGAGGACTAATATACATAATTGGCATATTCCATAAACACTTGAGTGACTTTTACCAAATAGGATTCTCATACAAGCCATGTTCAGTGAACTTTTTCCATAAAACAAGCACCCATATGCTATCTTCAAGTATCTCTATATGTACAAATTTTATGAGATCAATAAATTGCATGCATCAAATGCATGAAGGCTTAGCATATGTTAGTCTTTATGCATTGTCAATACCCTTTTTGATAATATGATAACCATGAACATTTTTAGAAACACAATTTTGATGCATAAGGATCTCATCTTCATAACTTGTTACTAACTTTGCAAGGCCATTGTGTCTTATAGGCTTTATCCAAATAGTGTTTACATGATTTTTCAATCACACGACTAACATGAAGGAAAATCTTGAATCACTAACCTAAGTGATTGGTTTGCAATATCAACTATTATATGCCTCATATAATTTGATTGGCTCTAGGGCATATACCAATATCTTATATGTGGAGTGTGATACTTAGATTTATCTTAAGTAGGTCCAGAATGTATAGATACTTAAAGTACAGTGCAATGGGTGTGATATGAAGCATATGGAGTATAAATGAGTGATCAAGAGAGGATTTGCCACTCCAAGTGACATTGGAGGCATTTCTCAAATGATCTTGGCTATGGTTAATTAAAAAAAAATCTCTAGCCTAAGCATAATGGATTATGAGGAATAGTTCTTTATAGATACATAATCATTAACCATGAGTTATAAGAACTAATATGGATAGAGGTTTAAGTAAATGCTTTACCATGTTCATCTTCAATCTAGGATATCTGGTGAAGGGACCATAGAACACTTAGGGTAGTTATTGAAAGGTTTTAAAGAGGTTACACTTCATTCTATCAATATTTAAGTGATCATGATAGGTTGCTAGACCACGCTCATGATTTATGTCTATAAATAGTAGGTTATATGCTAAAACATAGACCACTATTTATATTCATTACCAACACGTTGGAAATCTAACAGTTCATACACAATAAGATAGAATTATAAAATTTAAGCCAGTGTTTAATGTAGACTTAATTAAATAAAAGATAAATTAAGGAAGATTTAATTGAATAAGTTCAATTAAGAATAATTTAAGACATAAATTAGATTTATAAAATCTAATTAGAGATGTCTTACTAGGGCAATAAAGATAAGAAATGTGAATTAAGGGTCGAGCTAAAAACCTTAATTATCAAGTCAAGGGAATTTAGTTGTAAACTACTCCAAGTTGGGTTTGTCACTGAGCTAGGCATATTATACAACCATCCTTGGTGTGTTATTGAGCTAAAATATTAAAATGTTGATATTAGGGCCTAATCTTGGACTAGCTAATTAAAAATAGTTTTAATTGGGCTCGAAGAAACACTACAATGTGGCACCACTTGTAGGGCTATCTTGATAGGTCTAGTTCATTCATTAATAGCTAAGCCTAGTCTAAATGGCCTATGTAAACATCTTTAAGTCCTTTTAGGATTAAGTTGGCCATCAAAAAACCTAGGCGGATGACCCTAAAGCTCTTAAAATGGCCAAGTTGTAAATCCCTAACTTTTTTAAGCCTTCCCTTACATCGATTCATATTGCTTGTGATCTTAAAGTGTTTTTGATTACAATGAAGGTAGAAAATTAGTTTTCTATCCTACTGGAATCAAAGAAATATAAAATTGTGATTTTTGGATTCTTTTATTAGCATATGCAAAAAATAACTACTTTGGGTATGGCATGCTTTCATTCCATCATGAATGAGTGCACAATGAATGGATGCTTATGGTAAGGTGGTTTTGGGAATTGCATGAATCATATGGTAGGTGAATGAATGCTTGAGAGAGGATTTATCACTCCAAGTGATATAAAGGAACATATCTCATATGACCTGGCCTGTGTTAACTCAAAGTCCTTAGGCAAGGTAATATTGACTATGGAGTTGACACATAGGGGTAGTATACTAATATGGAATAAGCTAAGAGTAGACATTGAACCATGCTCTTTCTAATTTCAAGATATATGATGAAAGGGTATTTGTTACACTGAAATATTGAACACTAAAGGGTTTGTCAAAACCATATTGACACTCCTTGTATCTTGGTTGGCCATGATGCATTACTAGATGCCAATCTTAGTCAATAAATATAAAATATTCCTTACTAGGCTATTTTATATTTATTGCCAATATAATAAAGACCTAATAGGTCACTTATAAGGCTGATTAGTCAAAATTAAATTGGGACTGGATTTATATGCTAATATAAGTAATGGTTAGTTAGGCCTAATTTTAATAAGTTTAAATAGGCTAAGGGTTATAATTTCTCATAAATTAAAATTTAAACCCTAGTTATATAAACCTATGTTTGTCATCCTCCATAGCTTGAAGAGAGGCTTCATAAATCAACCAAGAGAGACTAACATAGGGTTTAGGGAGATCCTCCTAAAATCCCTATAAAAGGTTATGCCAACCCTTTTGCAATAAGAAGAAAATTTGTTTCCTTTTTCATAACAGTAGATAGGGATTTACAGTGGCATTTTATCATGGTGTTTGGCTAAAAAAGTCGCTTTATTCAATTTTTAAAGATATTAGCGACAGTTTAAATTCAAACACCATTATATAAATATTTTTGTGGCATTTTAGGGTGGAAATGCCACTAAATTATTGAATTTAATGGCGTTTTAATTATAAATGCCATGAATTTAGTAAATAAATTGCCTGCTTTTTTTTTCTTTTCATGCTCAAAATTTAGCATGTACTTTATAAGAGTGAAATTAGAAGTGTTTAAAGAACAAAACATCACTAGAGTTACAAAATTAATAGTGTTTTATTAAAGAAATGCCTCTATTTATGTTGACCAATGGTGTTTTAATTCAGACGCCACTACTAAGTAATATTAGCAGCATTTTATTAAAAAAATGCCACTAAATGTTTCAATTAAAAAAATTCCTTTTGTAATGATTTTTTTCACTTTTTATCTTTCAATCCTTGTTCGATCTCCCTATTCTTACCATTGGAATCATCTCTCCACTTGAAGATTGATTTCGTCTTATTTTCTCTCTTATTACACTTTAAAAGTTATTAATTTTAGCTTTCTTAAATTAATTTTTTATTTTTATTTTATCTTTCCCCTATTTAGCCTGATTTAACATTCGTAAATTAGATTGTTAGCTCCCTTCTTTCTGTCATTCTTGATTTTAGTTGCTACTACCAAAAATTTCCACCCTTATCACAACCTTGGTAAAGGGGGTTTCTTAAAGAAATGTTTCCCTTCACAAAAATCCCTAAGTCTTCTAAGGATGATAATAAGATAATAAAAGATTTAGGCCTTGGATTGCTAGAATGATTGTATGTTGTATTAGAGTGATGGAAGAAATCAACAATTTTGTCATATTTGTGGTAAGTCTTAATGGTTGGATAAAATTACAGAGGACAATGTGCTTGAGCTTGAAGATGAAATAGATTTTAAAAAGAAGCCTACAAAGATTTTAAGGTATTTTTCTTCAATACCAAGACTTCAAGGAATTTTCATGTCTTCAAAAACATCTGATTCTATAAGATGGCATCATAATGAAAGGACTAATGATAGGTTACCAAGGCATCCTACGGATTCTCTAGCTTGGAAAACATTTAACAAAAAGTTTCCATGCTTTGCTAATGATCCTTAAAAAGTGAGGCTTGGACTTGCATCTGATGGTTTTAATTTGTTTAAAATGATGAGTACTTTTTATAGTACTTGGTTGGTTGTCTTGTTTCCTTACAATTTACCTTTATGGATTTTTATGAAATAATATTTCTTTATCTTATCTATGATAGGTTCTAGAGAAAAAGGTCCAGGGAATGATATTGACATTTATATACAACCCCTAAATAAAGAGTTAAAGCAATTATGAAAGGAGGTTGACACACATGATGCATCAAAAAAGGAGAACTTTTTGTTTATGTGCAGCATTACTATAGACTACAAATGATTTTCCTGCTTATGCAAATATTTTTGGGTAGAGCACCAAAGGTCATTATGCTTGTCCTTGCTATGCTGTGCAAACATGTTTGAAGTGCTTATATAATGGAAAACAAATTCTCTTATATAGGACATCATCGGTGGTTAGATGAGAACAATAGATTTTGATCCCAAAAACATATTTTTGATGGCACTAAAGAGTTTAAAGAAGCACCTTAGCATACTTTTGGGTCTGATATCTTGTTGATGTTCAAAGATCTCAATTTCACTTATGGAAAGACTAATCAGTCAAGTAGCACACAATTAAAGAAGTAAATGAGGGATATGTATAAAGGTGATGATGCTAATAATCAGAGTGACGAGGAAGAACATGAAGAAGATGATCCAAATGAGGTAGATTTATGGAAAAAAAGTAGTTTTTGAGTTACATTATTGGGAGCATAATTTATTATGTCATAACCTTAACATGATGCAAAAAGAGAATAATGTTTGTAAAAATATAATCAGGATAATTCTTAATGTGGTTAAAAAGCAAAAGACAACTTAAAAAGTTAGCTTGACCTAGTTAACATGGGAATAATTCATGATCTTCATCTAGAATTACGTCCTAATGGCAAGTCAAGGTTGCCACCTACTTGCTTTGAGATGTCTAAAAAGGAAAATGATGTGTTTTGTAAGGTGTTGAAATATATGAAGGTCCTGGATGCATATACTTCTAAGATATCAAGATGTGTAAATCTCAAAAATCAAAAGCTTTTTTTCTTAGAGTCACATGATTATCACATTTTAATGCAAACTTACTTTTACTTGCTTTAGATTGTTCTATGTCAAAGCAAGTGACTTCCAGTATAATTGAACTTAGTAACATAATGAAAGCAATTTGTGGGAAAGTTCTCAAGATTGAAGAGCTTGAAAACTTCAAGATCAAACGGCTATAACTTTATGCCACTTAAAAAAGACTTTTCCTCCATCATTCTTCACCATAGTGATGCACTTAATTATCCATCTACCTTATGAAGCAAAAATCAATGGACCAGTTTTTATCAATGGATGTACCCACTAGAATGGTATTATGTTATTACTTTATTATAGTGTTCTCTTAATAGTAATTAGTTTAGGTATAGATGCTAATTATGTTATATATTATGTTATAGGTTTTTTGGGAAGTTAAAATCATATTATCAGAACAAACACTATCTGAAAGTTTCAATTGTAGAAGGATATTTAGTGGAAGAGCGTATGACATTTTGTGCAAGATATTTGGAAAATGTTTAAACAAGATTTAATAGATTGGCAAGAAAAGTTGGGCTTCCACATAATAACTTAGCTGAAACATATTTATTTGAAAGTTTTGGACAACCAATCGACAAAGTTGAAGTAGTAGAGCTAGAT